>JABUQX010070835.1:22500-30000 GCA_015478945.1 Trachelipus rathkii | reverse complement strand
GATAACCCTGTAATTTTAACATTAGAGGAAACAGGTGTTAGGTTATTTATTACTGTAAATATAGCTGGTATAAAAATAAGAGCGTTATGTGATACGGGTGCCGAAATTTCAATTCTTAGTAAAAATGTATATGATAAATTAAGATTACCATTAAGTGAGAGTGACATTAAACAAGTAAGGGGACTAAATAAGAATAAAGGTCAGGAAATAAAAGTTTATGGAGAAATTAAACCTGAAATAAAAATAGGTGATTTAAATTTTGTAGCTTCTTTTAAAATATTAGAAGATGTAGGGTATTCAGCTATTTTGGGAGCTGACATTTTAAAAACAAATTATTTAACTGTTGACCTTAATCGACGTCATCTAATTCATGCACCCCCAAATCAAGAGTCTGTGATTTTGAATTTGTATGAATGTGGAGATGTACTAGAAGAAAATAAAGTCTGCTTGAGTGTTGATGTTGCTATAGCAGCTTCCACTATTAATAGAGTGCCAGTTAAAATTGAAAATTTACAAGTACGTGAAGGTATTGTTTGGTGTGAGCCAATAAAAAGTGAAAAAGAATTATTGTTTTCTTCGTGTGTGTATGATTTAAGTAGTAATGGTTTTGCCCTAGAAATTATCAATCTCTCAAATAAAAAAATTAAGTTTAAAGCTGGGGAAATTTTAGCTGTAGTGCATGAGCTTCGTGTGAATAAAAAGAAAAATATGGAAAAAAGTGGGAGTGATAGTTCCAGTGACATTGATTATGATATTCTATTTAATTTAGGGGATACTGATTTAGATGATAATAATAAAGACAAAATAAAAACTATCCTTAAAAAATATGATAACGTAGTAAGTAAATCTGATGATGATATTGGTTGTACAAATGACATATCCCATACAATTAAATTAACTGATGAAACACATATAAAACAATCGCCTAGACGAGTGCAGGGTCCCTTTATGGATGAAATTGAGGAAGAGTTATCAAAAATGGAAAGTAAAGGAATAATCGAACGTAGTGATTCCCCGTGGTCATCACCAGTAGTACCAGTTAGGAAAAAGGATGGTGGTATTAGGTTATGCATAGATTATCGTAAACTTAATGCTGTTACAATAAAAGATAGCTACCCTATACCTAACCTAATAGATGCAGTGTATCATTTAAAAGGTACTGAATATTTTACTACGTTAGATTTAACCAGGGGTTATTATCAGGTCCCTGTAGATAAAAATTCTAGAAAATATACTGCATTTTCAACTACTAAATCCCACTGGGAATTTAAAAGATTACCTTTTGGATTAACAAACGCTCCTGCAACTTTTCAAAAATTAATAAATTTAGCGACAAAACATTTTTCTTGGGAACGTGTTATTTGCTATTTGGATGATATATTAATTTTAGGTAAAGATTTTGATGATCAATTAGTCAATTTTGAAGAGGAGCTTAAGGTTCTATTAAAATTTAATTTAAAAATTAAACCTTCTAAATGTTTTCTTTTCAGAAAAAGGGTAAAGTTTTTGGGACACATTGTTTCAAATGTTGGATTAGAACCAGACCCAAATAATATTAAAAGTATTTTAGATTTTCCAGTACCCAAGACGATAACCCAAGTTAGATCATTTTTAGGCCTAGTAAACTTTTATAGAAGATTTATTAAAAATTGTGCAGAAATAGCGAAACCCTTAAGGGGGATAATAGTTTAGCTTCGCTTAGAGCCTCACCCCCCATAAAAATGGACATAAAATTCGAAATTTTCAGCCGAGTTTGACTATATAAACACCAAACTGTAGCTTTTTTTTTTTACCTCTAAAACGTCGTATTCCAGTGTTTTTCTGTGTCTGTAGTCATTGTTTTGGTATTTTCAATTTTTGAAAATCTAGGTTTTTGACATTTGTCGAAACTACTCCTAAACTATTTTTCGAAATGACTTCAAACTTGAAAAATACAAAGATTGGACTATTTTCTAAAAGGTGTAGCAGGGGAATTTTGATATTTGATCCCATATCTGAGCATTGGTCGATTTTCAAAACCTACTATTTTTGGGTTTTGAAATTGAAAAATTGGAATATTTTTTTTCTGTTTATTCAAACCGCATGAAATTTTCAGGACATTTGTAGTTGGGGGAGATGCACATTTCTTAATTAGATAGTTTCTTTATATATGCAGTAGTTTTGGATTTTTTCTTGGAACAAATTTTCAAAAAAAAAATTTTTGGAAATTTTTTAAAAATTTCTTTTGAGTATACAAAAAAATTATTTAAGTAAAATAGATGTATCTCGCCCGACTATACAAGCCCTGAAAATATGATGTTGATCGGATAAGTAGGAAAAAATTTAAATCAATATTTCACTTTTTCAAAAATTTAATCGCTCAAAAAATGAAATATTCATATAAATTTTTTTCTACTTGTCCGATCAACATCAAATTTTCAGGGCTTGTAAAGTCGGGCGAGGTACATCTTTTTTACGTAAATAATTTTTTTGTATACTCAAAAGAAAATTTTTATTTCTAAATTTTTTTTTTTTTTTAAATTTGTCCCAAGAAAAAAAATCAAAAACTACTGCATATACAAAGAAATTATCTAAGTAAAAAAATGTGCATCTCCCCCGACTACAAATGCCCTGAAAATTTCATGCAGATCGGATTAACAGAAAAAAAATATTCAAATTTTAATTTCAAAACCAAAAATAGTAGGTTTTGAAAATCGACTAATGCTCAGATATGGGGGAGTCAAATATCAAAATTCCCCTGGCTACACTTTTTAGATAATAGCCCAATCTTGTATTTTTTGAAGTTTGAAGTCATTTTCGAAAAATAGTTTAGAAGGAGTTTCGACAAATGTCAAAAAACATAGGTTTTCAAAAAATAAAAATACAAGAACAATGACTTCAGACACAAGAAAAACACTGGAATACGACGTTTCAGAGGTGTAAAAAAGCTACAGTTTGGTGTTTAATATGGTTAAAATCGGCTGAAAATTTCGAATTTTATGTCCATTTTTAAGGGGGGGGTGAAAATTGGGCTTATCGTGAAGTAAAAATTAAGGCGCCACCCCTTATAGTACGATAACAGGTAGAAAGCTTTAGAGTGGACCCAAAGTTGTCAAACTTCTTTTGAAAATTTAAAACAACAATTGACATCCCCTCCTGTTTTAACATATCCAGATTTTCAAAGTGTTCATCCATTGGAGTTAGTAGTCGATGCCTCAAGTAGAGGTAGTGGGGCTTGTTTAATGCAGTATCAGGAAGGTGGTAGATTACCTATTGCGTTTATATCTATGACTTTCTCTGATGCTCAGGTTAATTACAGTGTAATTGAAAAGGAGTTGGCTGCTTTAAGATGGGCGGTCAAATCTCTTAGACCATTCTTATATGGTCAAAAATTTATAATATATACTGATCATCAACCTTTAAGTTATCTTTCTAATATGAGGCAGGTTGATGGGAGAATAGCACGAACCTTAGAGGATTTATGCGATTTTGATTACGAAATACATTATATACCGGGTAAATTAAATGTAATAGCTGATGCTCTTTCCAGGTTGCCTTATGCAGAAGACATAAAAAATTGTAATAAATGGTCAGATACAACACCCATAGGTTTTGAGTTGGTTAAAATTGAGGGGGGAGGTGATTCATTGTTTAAGTGTTTTTCGTTATTTTTGAATGGGAATATTAATGAACATATGGAAATAAGACAAATCACAATGACAGAACTAATAGATAATGCAAATAAATATAGTATAACTTTAAATAAAAATGAACGGAAAAGATTAAATATTATAAATATTTTGCAAATAAATTTAATATTAATGTGTATGTTTAGGAAAATGATCTAGTTCCGATTAAGTATATTGCTAAACCTGGATCAAACATTTGCCATATTAAGAGTTATTTGGGTGTTCATTTTGATTATTTGAAGGAGTGTGTTCCACAATTTGATTTAATAGATTTGGGGGTTGAAAGTCCGGAGAAGGTGGATGAAAGTAGAATATTACATTATTTGCAAGATGATGAATTAGAACAAGAAGTAATAAATATATCTATTTAATGTGTTAAGTTTGAATGTTGATAAGAATGATTCTGAGAATAAACCTGAGGATGAAAGTGAGAGCGATACAATGAGTGAAAGAACTAATTCAAGCATTGAGGACGACTTAAATCAGTCTTTCTTAAGTAAAGATAATCCAAAAATCTACTACAAAAATATTGATCTTGATTATTTTCTTAAAATTCAAAATGGTAATAAACAAATAAAAATACAAAAGATTTTACTTAAAACATTATCCTTGCCTGAAATAAAAAAGGTTTTGAGAAACAACAGGGTTTTTCATAAATATATACGATATTTGCATGAGTTTTCTATTAAAGATGACATCCTTTACAAGTCTGTTTCTTTTTCAGAGACTAATAAGGCAAAAGCGGTAGTAATTCCATTTCAGGTGTGCTACGAGTATACAAAAGTAGTTCATCAAGAATTGGCCCACATTGGAAGAAATAAACTAGAAGTAGCCGTGGCCGAAAGAGTCTGGACACCACAACTTTACAGGATAGTCTCAGATATAACTCGTAATTGCCACATGTGTCA
Organism: Trachelipus rathkii; assembly: GCA_015478945.1. Taxonomy (NCBI): domain Eukaryota; kingdom Metazoa; phylum Arthropoda; class Malacostraca; order Isopoda; family Trachelipodidae; genus Trachelipus; species Trachelipus rathkii. The sequence continues at coordinate 25,424 of JABUQX010070835.1, read as the reverse complement.
ATTGCATAAAAAGCCCACCAATTTAGCTAAGCCTCCCATAGTAAAAATAAACTCTTCATTCCCTTTTGAATTAATAGCCATAGATATAATTGAATTCATTCCATCAAAATCAGGGAATAGATATTGTTTAACAATTATAGATCACTTTTCAAAATGGTTGGCCGCAGTTCCCCTTAAAAATAAAAAGTCAGAAACAGTAGTAAGTGCCTTAAAATTTAGAGTATTTCCCACATTTTTGAGACTTCCAGTTAAGATATTATCAGATAATGGTCCAGAATTTACGGCAGAACCTTTCAGGACACTTCTTGAAAAATATAATATCAAACATATAAGGACCACGCCTTATCATCCTAGCAGCAATGGGTTAGTGGAAAGAACCAATAAAACTCTAAAAGATCTCATTAAATTGGGCATTACAAATCATAAAGAATGGGATGTCTATTTACCAGATGCTGTCATGATTTATAATTCAACTTTTCATTCCGAAATCAAACGAAGTCCAGCCAGTTTATTTCTAGGAACAACAGCTTCTTCACCTGTAACAAAAAATGTAGCCCAAGAATTGCGATATTGGACAGAAGCCAGTAAAAGGTTTCAACCTTATAATGTGGGTCAGCTGGTATTAAAGGTAAAATTGAAAGGGAAAAAGGTAGGCAGTAAGTTTGATTTTAATTATGAAGGTCCATTTTTAATTTTAACAGTAAATGATAACTGTACATATGAAATTAGCAAAATAATAAGCGACAATGGTGAAATAGACAATAAAATAATTAAAGCACACCATGATCAATTAAAACCATACAATTTTTCTGAATCTTTAAAGATACATAATGATACATCATCTGATACTAATGCATATGATACTCATTTAGATTTTATAGCTGATATATATAATTATGATCCAGATACATTTTTGGGTATGAATTTATCAGATTTGAGTGAAAGTATGTATGGGATTAGAGGAAAGTGTCATAGTGAAGAGAACTTAATAAATTTGAATGATACAAAATCCAGTGAAAATGAACGGTCGGAAGAAAGGTTGGATATTGAAAACGCTGAAACAAATAAGAATGTAAATAGGATTGATGAAATAGTGAATAAAGAAACTAGTATAAATCCAAATGTGAATGAACAAATGGTGAGTGAGCATATAAGTGAAAATGTGGGACATGCGTGTAAAAATAGGACAAGTGGAGTAATAGCCCAATATGAGATAAATTTTGATGATTGGTCGGTATCTGACATTTCCTTTCAGGATACTAATAAAGAATTAACAATATTGTCTGAATCGGAAGTGTCTAATGTTGAGACTGAGTATGATAAAAGATACAAAAAGGTAGAACAGTTTTTTTATAAAGATATAAATGACTCATTTAGTAGCTATATTATTTATAGTAGTAATTTACAAAGTGAATAATGTAATAAGTTAAATTTATGTAGTTATTTTTTCTCTTTTTAGGAAATGGAGTTACAGAATGCCAAAATGTTAATAGCAGGAGATAGTTTTGTTTATTACATGGCCTTGGACTCCCCATGTTCTATCTCTACCGCCTATCAAAATGGAGCAACAGTTAAAGATACTGAAAGATTAGTTGATGCGGTGTTAACTACAGATATAGAAATTCTAATAATAATGAGCCTGCATTGTGAGCTTTCCAAATTGATTTCGTGGAAATATGAAGAGGGCGTACAAATAATGGTACCAAAACAAGTAAACATCACAGCCTTGGTTCAAAAGATGGTGGATCTACAAAAGAAGTGGAAAAATACATCTTCCAAATTAATTATTATTTGGACTTTACCATACACTCCTGATTTTTTAACCTATAATCAGAAAAGACTTCAATTTAGTAATTCTATATCAAAATTAAGTAAACTCATTGCTAACCAACAAAGTAAGCAGTATTTTAAAACTGTTGAACTAATAAGATCTCAACTCGAAAAAATTGGGTTTCCTGTTTATGATTTACATAAAATCATGTTTTGGAAAAATCCAAAATTAAAACAAGATTGGAAAAGCAATGACTTTCCAAGATTTAACCGAAATATTACTGTGGATGGACTACATCCATCACCAAAAGCCGTAAAGATAATTTGGAATAGGATGGAGAGATATGCAAAATACTTGTCACAAAAATGCTGCAAAATGAATGTGACCTTACCTTTACTTCCTCTTTTAGCACCACAAGAAGATCTTCGGACACTTCTGAACGAATATCGCATTTAGAAACCTCTGAAGATATTCTTAAAATCAGAAAAAAATTACGGACTATCCAAAGAAATATTACAATGGCGTCTTTAGGAAAAATAGAAGCTGTAGCGGTAAAAATATTAGACAAAGAACAAGCTCCAAAATTGAGTGTAGCAGCTAGCGGTTTAGTTGATAATTCCTTATCTTCAATACTCAAATGTGTTGATACAGAAGCAGGAGTTATAGAAGAAATAGAAGAAGAATTGTAAATTGTATATATATCTTATTTTGTTAATAAAAAAAAAAAAAAAAAAAATGGTGGGTGGAAGAATCGAAATGGGAATTTTTTCTAATAGTTTAAAACTTTTCAACAACAGTTAAAACTGTTAAGCAACATGTATCTACTTAAAAATTGCTCAATAACAATTATATGTAAACATATTTAAAAATTACCATACATTATTGGAACCCGTAATATTTATGAAAAATAAACTCGTAATTGCTAGCTCCTGAATCAAATCCAGGCCAAAGCTTGATTATGACGTAGCTTAAAAATCTTAGTAAAGCAATTACAATTCGATCGCTAAAAGGATAACACCTAATAGGACAAAGGGTTCAGTAAATATTTATAATTGTTAACTATTTATTGTTTATTATTATTATTATCATTATCATTATCATTATCAATTATCATTATCATTATCATTTATTATTATTATTATTATTATTATTA
>JABUQX010070835.1:0-7500 GCA_015478945.1 Trachelipus rathkii | reverse complement strand
TAAAATTAATGGCGGAGTGAGGCATGTATGCATTATGTCTCCAAGGTTATTTAATTTGTATATAACAAGGATGATGAAAGAATTTAAAGTAGGGATGGCAGGGAAGGTTGTAATACTGATGAATAAAGGAATAGAGTTGAGGATGCCTTACTTATGGTATGAAGATGACTTAGTTTTGTATGGTAAATCAGAAAAAGGTTTGAAAGGATTAGTAGAGAGGTTTGGCAGGATTTGTAATAGAAGTAAGTGGGGATTTGCGCAAGGTGATGATGGTAGGTGAAGAAATTCAAAGGTTTGAAACCACGTTGGATGGTAGGCAACTGGAACAAGCATCAGATTTTAAATATTTAGGTGATATGTTGGATGAAAAGGAAACGGATGTGCTGAGCGTAGTAAGAAAGTTGTCAGTGGTTGGAAGGGGGCTTATGCATTTAAATCCTTAGTGAATGCTTGGAGACTAAGTCTCGAGTGTGCTTGGGTTCTGCATGAAGGTATGTTGTTACTGGTTTTATTGTATAGTAGCAAAACTACGGTGTAGAATAAGAGGTATAGTTCTAAAGAGTAGTTTGTTCAGATTTATAATCTTATGGGCTCGTTCAATTTGAAGTAAATTCATAAAATGTGGAATGGATGTATTAGAGAACCGTGTGGTGTGAGGAAAGACTTGAAAAAGATTTTTATAAAGTGAAAAGAGATTATTATAAAAGTGAAAAGAGATTATTATAAAAGTGAAAAGAGATTATTATAAAAGTGAAAAGAGATTATTATAAAAGTGAAAAGAGATTATTATAAAAGTGAAAAGAGATTATTATAAAAGTGAAAAGAGATTATTATAAAAGTGAAAAGAGATTATTATTATAAAAGTGAAAAGAGATTATTATAAAAGTGAAAAGAGATTATTATAAAAAGTGAAAAGAGATTATTATAAAAGTCAGTTACACCTTCTTGGCTGTAAAAGTTGAACACTCATAAATACCCCACCAGTTATGATGCTATGGGGGGGTTGTGGGGAGTGGGGTTTTCTTCTTCGACTCCAGGTTATGGGTAGGTCTTCTTACTTGTTGTATTTCGAGGCAAGTTTACCCTCCCAACCTTCCTTTTCATGGTTAAACCAAGGAGCAGCTTCGTGATATATATATATATCATATATATATAATATATATATATTATATATATATTATAATATATATATATATATAATATAATATATATATATATATATATATATATATATATTATATATATATATATATATATATTTATATATAGTATATATATATATATATATATATATATGGATGGACGGCGCGCCCCGCGCGGGCGGAACAGGATTACAAATTTTCCAAGGCCGATGCCGATTCCGATACCGATACTAGTCAAAAGTGCCGATTTTCCGATTCCGATTCTTATATATATATATAATAATATATATATATATATATATATATATATATACATGCCTATATTTATTATATATGTGAATGTGAAGATTTGTTTATTAATTTATTTATTTTTATGCACTATGACCGCATAAGCGGGGTAGTGGTACGTGCAGCTTCCCTATTTCCTTCATCTCGCCCTCACCCACCTCCTCCATTCCATTCTATCTCTCGCTAACACCCTACCTTCTTCCACCCTCATTCCTCTCTCCTCCAACATTTCCTTTATTCCCCATCCACCTCCTTCTTGGGCTCCCCCTTCCTCTCCTTCCATATCCCCTCCGCTCCCAAACTCGCCTAACCAGCCCTCTGCTCCCCCATCTCTCCAGGGATGTCCAAACCATCTGTAAACAATTTCACATAACTAAAACCGCTCTTAACTCAACCAAAAACCATTCTTCCAAATCAAACATCTCTCTTTTAAAATTAACACCTATTAAAAAAACCTAATAACTCTCTCCTATTATAACATAACGGAAACAAACCCACAAACCGCTACTCACAAGCCGCTCATCTTCAAAACAACTTACAAGTTATTACCTCTATGAGAAAAGAAAAAAAAAACAACGCATAGCATTCAACCCCACATAGTTTTCACACCAAAAAAAAAAAAATAAAAAAAAATATAAAGAAAAAAAAGAAAAAGAAGAAAAAAGAAGTACCGCTGGAACACAAGATTTAGTATTTCAAAACTTTTTCAAACATACTTATCTTAATTTTATGTGATAAATCCCCCCCTTTCCATAGATTCCCTCAAACCACTTCAATGGCATTCATTCCGTTACTTCACGAGACCGCAGACTCATCATCATCGTAGTGCTGCTGTCAACTGTCATCCCTCGACATAGTCGGGAAAAAAAAGGAGCTTACCCAGGGAAAAAAAATAAAGGGCCCATACACCTGAAGATATCTGTGAAAACCGGGTTATAATATCAATATGAGTCGCGAGAGAATTTACCGCAGGTAGGAGCGCTAACGCCGTACACTCAATCTACGTAACTCCCATCCCCTTAATCTAGTTGTACCTAACTGCGACATGCGAGAGGGAAAAAAACACAGCAGAGACCGACTCGGGCGACTAAACACTTTACCTTTGACCAGTGGAGAAGACCAGCCCATTATGGCGAGGTTCGTATAAAGGACCCTTTAGTGGTCAGTGCACAGACGAAAGTCCTCGCATGAACAACTTCACCCACGAGGCAGGGGCGGAAAAAATAAGAACTAGTCTAACGGGCGCCCTTGACTCACCTTGGAGACGATCCGTTCCGGCAGAGACCAAGACCAAGGGTAGAGTGGCTGAAGTAACAAATAACGCACCGGTGAAAATTATAGAAATTATCATGTGTCACTGGAAGAACAGATTTGGTGGCGGCCAAGTATAAAGTGGAGGATAATGAGGATGGAGGGAGTAAGGAGGAGGAGGAGAGGATGAGTATGGAGGAGGAGGGAGGTCTAAACTCAGCAGGCATCTAAGATCAAGGCAAGTACAAGATAGTGACGAACGACCGTTCGATCCCAGAGATGCGAGGTATGGGGTCGCGTAAATGAAGAGGGGATAGGAGAAAAAACGACGCTGGCGAGGATCAAAACAGATGACTTCCTCTGCAGACAGAACTAGTGTACGCATTTAAAATATGATGTGAACAGAAGACGCAACAGACCGGAGATCGGAAGAACGAAACAAAGGACGGCAAAAGTGCGATTTCGATAGAGATCACAAAACATGCCTCCTCTGTAGCGAGCCCAGGCGTGCGGAGAACTCCTCGGCCCATAGCCCACACCAACTAAGACAACATGTCTCCAACTCATCGAACCAGGGCCTCTCTAAAATACTGACTCATCACACATTATCACTAGCTATTTTCTATAAAAGCACTAAAAAGCATAATAAAAAGATGATAAAAAGAAAGAAATAGTATGAGAAGAGATATAATGAAGATATAACCTATTATAGACTTAATAATACCCCACTATATTTAACTCCAAGATGTTCACATTCCAGCACTCACTCCATGAATTCACCCGTATCTTTATCTGAACTTCAGATATCATTATTTGCTTCTCCTAAGCATCTAAAAGTAACACCCATAACACCTTCCCTTGCCTTTGTATACCATTTCTCCACAAGCATCTTTCATATGAATACAACCTTGATCCACAAAAACCCCTCTTAGTCCCATCCTAAATGCCTCCTTATGTTACTTCCCCCTAATTTCATTACTCTTTACCGATTAATCTCCTTAACGCCTCTCATAATTAAGCATTATTAATCGCCATAAAAGATATGATACCGATAGATGATACGTTCTATATATAGAACCTCAATACTTAATCAACTACAGAAAAGACAAAGATACTTCATCAGATATTGAATTCCACCACAAACTACTCCATGGCCCTCACTCCGAATTCCAACAAGATAAGGTATTTGCTCCTCGGCGAGAATAATTTATAGATATTACGAAGGGGAAAACCAATAACAAACCATAGTAATAACCTAATACCCAATGCCTTATGTGATATTAATTAGGGTAAAAACATGCTTCCTTCCTGATATCCAACTAGAATTAATATAGTTAACCTTAGTTTACTAAGCCATTCCCGTAACCACCTTTCTTGTACCGTACCACATCTAGTGATGAACAGATTTTCCTATTATAACGTAGACCGAAACACACATATCTCAGTGACCTGTGTGGAGGCCGCATATGTACGTCCTGACAATTTGGTTTCCATTTAGTTATCGCGGTAGGGGCGGAGCAGAGACCGGAACAAAGCCTAGATAATTTCTCTCCATTTGTATTCGCATATCTCCCTTCCCGTCCCTCTTCAACCCCCCAAACCTCACCTCTTGACCTCCTCATCTCTTCCACCAATTCATTCATTTAATCTCGAAAATTTCCCATGCTTTTCCTCCACTCCAATTCTTCCCCTCCTATCCATTCCCCATCCCCTCCCTAAACCCTCTCCGCCTAAAACCCCTCCCCTTTCACTTGTGAATCGGACGAATCTATGCTGCGAAATAAGAATAAGACACCCTCCTCTAAAGTATCCTATCTTCCACGTAATAATTTGGACTTATTCCCTCTCCGCCAATATTGCAAAAACTTTCTCTAGTGGCAACTGGTGTTACAAAGTCACCCCAACCCTATTCAAGGTGGTATCACTGTAGAGCGCTGGCAGACTGTTTCTCCGCCCACCTACGTCAAGCGCATCAAGCGGGGAGGCCACTCCCCGGGCGGAAAAAATCCCACAACATATCCCCTCACAAAACCCGCACACGCACCCAACTTATACAGCCGCCGAACCAAACCGCACGATGCACCGCCAGTTCCACTAAGACACTTCCTGAACTCATCCTAGCTACCCAACCACGATACTGGCCGGAATGCTGCGTCTAAATAGACCCCTCTCATGATCTATCACCTCCACACACACTGGCCTAGTTGACCACTGTTCTGCCTATTCACTCTCACTACACCATTTCAACATAGACCTCTTTTTTCTTTTTTACCAAATCTTTCCACCTCCTCATTCCACCATTCACTTCCTTTCCTTATCGGTATATGCTTCCCCACCACTCTAACTTTTACCTCCGTCACTATCTCTCCTGGTTCTTATACACAAACTCTGTCACTCTTTAAATCTCTATCACTACACTGCCTCCCATAAATCCACTAACTTATTCTCCACCGTTTCTACCAGACCATAGCTGACTCACTACTACATAACACACGGGCCTCTTAAACAAGATGCTGCCCGTGATGGGGCAACAACCCTGATGCCACACCAAGACTCTTAATCCCACACTCCCCACTACCACAGGCATTCGCTATAAACTCGCGGTCCATTACACAACGATGCTTCACTCTATTTTCCACCCTACCACTCGACTCTATCTTATATCACCTCTTAACTCTTCTCTCCATTTCACTTCATAAACACCTGCGGGTCATCATCCTGATGCCTCTCCCTCCACCTAAAACCCAAATCTAAAAAATAAACACTAACCTGTGGCAAGTGCCTAAACCACATAAAATCACGCGAGACTCACCACGCGGCAACCCTCACTCAACTTACCATAAACCACCCTCACACTCAGGCAAAACCCTACCTTCCTGACTCCAATCTCCAAACTCCTGCAGATCACACACAAAAGGGATCCAAACATTTACCCATTGTCCCCGGGCCAACAGTAAATACTAGCCTCGGTATTCCCTAATCTATGATATACCACACATGATAATCCACAGTTAAACAGCCCTCCCCCCTACTTATCTTCACTCTATCCATGTTATTTATACTTATTAAGTGAATTTTCACTATTCTTATGAATACATACGATAATTTCCAACTATACAAATCTTTCTTAATTTCAACACATAAAACTCAATTCAAGACTTATTTTACTCCTATTTACATTACCTTTCCCCTTAACCCCATAAATGTGAATACCTATAATTCTCCCCTATCTCCTCTATCTTACTCCAAACTTCCTTATATTAGCAATTATTACAAATACTACCTAATAAAACAAAATTTATTTCATTAACTACTCACACGAAATTTGTATACCCTTACAATCATTCAACTCATGACTCCAAAAACTTTTATCATCTCTACACTATATACGCCTCCATACGATATCGCTCCAATATTTAACGGTAGCAATACGCGCATTATTAAAGCCACACAATGATTCCCCACCAAATTCACATTTAACCCACATTATTACTCAAATTCAACCTAATTTGAACACTATTATACCTTATCCCCACACCTTCTTTCCATCTAATAACCTATTACCTACCCTTAATCACCTCGCACCTCAACTTACTTCGTTATCATCCCCCGAAATCCTACACCTTAATATTTATCGGATAAAGACCAATACTCTTCTATATCTTTCAGAACTTAAGTTTCTGTCAAACACCTAATTCACATCCTAAACTATTTATATTACTTCAAACATTAACCCCCACTTATTCACCTTTCAAGTATCACTCAAAATTATAATTCACACCTACTCTACATACATAACTAATTCAACCAACTACTAATCTACTCACTATAATTGCCCCATCCTATACTCCATTACTCCCCTTACTACTCATACTATAAATCTCTGACCCTACTTATATTCCACCTATACTTCATTACATTTACTTCTTATTCACTCTGCAACTATAAAATAGGCTGCACAGATTTACACTAGGGAGTTACACCACAAACCTGTAAAGGCAAGCATTCCCATATACCTTCAGTAGCTCTCACAAACACCTGACTTCAAAACAAACACACCCTAAAATTTACCCTAATAAATATATATATAAAAAATATAAATATAAATTTCTTAACTTAAAATGTTTATTTAGTATTATAACGAATTTTTGGTAAAATACAATAGTTGAAGATAACTTCTCTTTATATCTTCTCAATAGTGATCGATATAAAATATGAATTAGCGATGATAGTTACGTTTCCTTTTATGTAAGTCATCTTATTCCTAACCTTTAGAATAGTTAAAAAATCAGGAGGGTTCATACGTGAATGCCTCATTCTTGTTTATGATTATAATGTAATATAGATAAATATAATATAAAAGCTCTATAAAATGATCAGTATATTTAGTGCGAGCACGTAAGTCCGGTATAAGTGCTCTCACCCAGTGAATATCTAGGCAAAAGCAAAAGGGGCGTCTGATACGAGCGGTTAGGATCGCCTGCCTATCAGAAAACAAATATCAAACCCGCCGGAATGCCCGAGGTTAGGATGACAATGAGCAGATTCTAGGCATAAAGGAAGAGCAGTGTCGGGACCAAACCCAGCTATATATATATATATATATAGGTGTACGAAGAACACCAACGAAATTAAGGTCGTATTACGTGATGTATGATAACTCAATATAGCTAAAGTAGATAAATTTAGTGGGTATCGTTTCCTGACATAAGATAATTAGCTCGTACAAAATAGATATAGTTAGTATGAGTAGTCAAAAATTAAGCGGAGGATATATATACGGTTATACTATATAGGAACCAATAACTCAATATGGATA
>JABUQX010070834.1:47500-53158 GCA_015478945.1 Trachelipus rathkii | reverse complement strand
CAAATAATTGGTTAACGTATCGACTTCTCACAATTCTGCTGAAAACTTTGTAGGACTCTGGTCTTCCGCCACTTCATATATATATATATATATAGCATATATATATATAATATGCTGCTAACTATATATATATATATATATATATATATATATATATATATATGTAGTCACAGAAATTAACATATCTATTTGGCTATAGAAGATTAATTTTAATGATATAGGATTAATATATTAAGCCGTTTTCGATTTGCATTTCTGCTTACGAAACGTAAGAAATGCTAAAGTTTTCTTTCGTTTTTGTCAAATTAGCGCAAAATCGTGAAAATGCTCACCAAAAGTAAGGAATTTCCTAAATTCTGTAAAGGTTGCTCTTTCCGTGCTTACCGAATTTAAGGAAAATGCTTACGAAAAAATGTAAACAAACAAGATGGCGGCGTAGTAGGTCGTTTGATTTCATGAATGTTTCATTCATGAAATTAGCTTTAAATCTAATTTCTTCCAAATCGATAAACTCCATCACAATAGTTGATCAATTATTTGTAATAAAAACCATTTGTTATTTTTTTTTTGTTTATTCCAAAACCACGATGACTCCATCACAACAGCCCCAATCAAAAATATATGTAAACAAACATTCGATTATGCCCGAAATTCGTGCTAAAACTGTGCTAAAACTGGATTAGAATTTCTTATCAAGCGTAAGCACAAATGCAAAATCGAAAACGGCTTTAGTTTATACTTCTATTTAACCATTTCTTTTTATTTCTTATTCATTATTTTTATTGATTATTATCTTTCTAAACCCAAATAATTATCTTGAATTTGGAGGAATTTATCACAAATAATATAATAACATTTAAGATAAAAAAGAAATGTTTTTTCTTGTTTTTATTGAAGGCCACCCATACTAATATGCATATTGTGTGGACAAAATACTGCACTTCACGCCATCGTGAGTTTGATTTTGACAACCTCCCAGTCTGAGAGCTCAACATGGTTTTTAGAGATACGTTAGTTTAAAGTTTTTTATTTTTTATTTTGCCGTCGATCCAGAAGATGTAAATGCATGTCGTGAGAAGATATCGGAAAAGGATAAACCTTGATATCAGTATTAAAATTTTAAGTTATGAATCAAACTATATCAACAATATTTCTTAAAAATTAAACTTAAATAAACCTTACCTTGTGCTTCTGCCATGACAAAATAGATAAAAATTTATGATAAAAAATTAAGATAAAAATTTATCTTTTTAAAAATACAGCTTGAAAAATCGAGTCACTTTGCTATCACAAACTGATAAAACTTAACACTATAAAAGTTTTCTAAAAAGTATTCTTATATACATCTATTAATTAAAAGTATTTTAAAAAATCATTAAAAAACTATACTCTCCATAAACGCTCTGTTACACAACTTCCAAATCCAATCAATCACCATCTTGCATATATATATATATATATATATATATATATATATATATATATTTATATATATAGATATACTAACATATATATATATATATATATATATATATATATATATATATATATATATATATATACTTCTTTATATATATATGTGTGTGTGTGTGTGTGTGTTTGTGTGTGTGTGTAGGTGTTGTATGTGTGTGTGTTAGTGTTTGTGTGTGTAGAGTAAAGAAAATATGGAGAGCGTCAGTCGTATCGGTGATAAAAAAGAGGAATTTTAGTAATGGCTGGAAAAATGTTCCCGACGGAAGGCTAATACAAAAAAATACGTGAAGGAAATACAGAAGGGAATAAATTCAGAGTTGTGGGTTCTTCTTCTACCCCATTCTTTTATATATATATATATATATATATATATATATATAGTGTTTAGTATATATATATATAGAGATATATATATATATATATATATACTCTTTCTATATATATATATTATATATGCTGCTCATCTTTGCTATATATATATATATGTATATATAGTATAGTGCCTTTATTTAAGTAGATATATATTTATATATATATATATATAGATATATATATATATATATATATATATATATATATATATATATATATATATAATAATATATATATATATAGCATAACTCTATATATACGGTATGCCAGCATCCCGAAGAGTTCAGGCATGTAACTAGAAAACTATATAACATCTACAGGAAAATAAATAACATTTTTGATTTCAGCAAGTAATTTCATTGAAGGAAACTTAAAATTATTTTATTCTAATATTTATTAATAACACCTTAAATATTAGTATAATCTTTAGTCTCGCAAAGTACGCTGATTAGTTGACGAGAGCAAGTTGCCAAATACCATTTATTTTAAAATATTTATTTTTTTCTTTGCCTTATCCTTTTTTATTTCCGAGCCGACGGAGGGACAGAGAGGGGACAGTCCCTCCCGTCAAATCCCCAGAGGGAGCTGATGAGTGTTAGGAAGATATTCGTTAGTTTTTAATCAACATTTGGCAATTTGCGTGCTCACCTCGGAGTAAGCGGCAGCTTCGAATTTTCAAAAAACTGTAAAATTGTCTCACCATTTTTAACATTTTTAATTTTTTTAAAAAACGTTATTTTTTTTAATTTCTGCGGTAAAAATATCTCCTGATTAATAAACTGATATTTATTTTCGTGTAGCTGCTATAGTTTTCTAGTTACATGCTGAACTTTTCGGGATGCTGGCCTATATATATATATATATATATATATATATATATATATATATATATATATATATATATATATATATATATACTGCTAATATACTATATATATATATATATATAACCAACCTTCCCAACATTATTAATACTATAACTTTTAAAGTATCTATATATGTTTGCTGCTGCTGCATCTGATATATATATATATATATATATATTATATGCGGATGATTTGGTTCTGTGTGGCGAATCTGAAGAGAGTGAGTTTGAGAGGATTGGTAGAGAGATTTGGCAGGGTATGTAAAGGAGGGGTTTGAAAGTAAACGTAGATAAGAGTAAGGTTATGGTTTGTGAGTGAGGACAGTCCACTCAGTGTGGTTATGTTGTTAGAAGATGGTGAGCAGCTGAACCCAAGTGTCTGAGTTTAAATATTTAGGGTATGTGTTGGATGAGAAGGGAACGGATGATGCAGAGTGTAGTAGGAAAGTTGTGAATGGCAGGAAGGTTGCTGGTGCAATTAAATCGTTGGTGAATGTAAAGGGACTAAGTCTTGAGTGCTAGGAGTCTTACATGAGGGTATGTTGTTACCTGTGTTATTGTATGGTAGTGAGACTATGGTCTGGAATAAGAAATATAGATCTAAAGTTCAATGTGTTCAGATGGACAATCTTAGGAGCATGCTAGGTGTGAAAAGAATTAATAAAATGAGGAATGAACGTATTAGAGAGTTGTGTGGTGTGAAGAAAGGGGTAAATGAGAGAATAAATGAAAGTATGTTGAGAATGGTTTGGTCACGTGGAAAGGATGTAATGATAGTCAGTTGGTTAAGCGGATGTATGGTAGGAGGGGAGTGTGTTGGGAACCGACCGGCTGGGAGACCGAAAGAGAAAGGAGGAAAGTGGATTGAGCCGGTGAACGAATGTCTGAAGGAGGAGAAATGTGAGGTTTGGCAGAGGCGAGAATAAAGGTGCATGATAGGAGAGAATGGCGGGGTTTTGTATGGGGGCATGGTTGTGGCCCACCTGGGCCAAGGGATGAACCCTTACATGGTGACGATTTACCATAGTGAGGAGTCCGTCGCAGTCCATAAAAGCTTTAGAGGTGGATTTTCTGTGTCTGTGACAGGAAACTTTCACTAATTAATGGTTACAGAGGGCAGTAAGGCTGGGCTTTCTTTTCGAACATATTGTCATACTCTCCACTGCTTTTCTCTTTTCCGATGCTTGTAGCGCTCCTTACTCCCAATCTTGGGAAAATAAGGTAGGTACAGAAAGAAAGAAAGAAAGATATATATATATAACAATACTCTTGGTTTCGACAAGTTCTTTATTTATTTAACAGTATACATTTAAAATTAAAATTAAATTTAAAAATATGTTTTTGAATAATTTCCATATATTTATTCCAATAAATCCGAGAAACTACCATGACGTCACTATTACGTCACAGATAATGATTTCGTTATATGTTGCCAGATTTAGCTGTTTGAATTGGATTTATAGTTCTTTTTTTATAGTAATATTTATGAAAGTAGTTTTTAAATTAAATTTTTTAATGATAATAATAAAATTTATGTATTAACTTTTTAAAACTTTATATAAATAATTTAAATGTTTCGTAAAAAAAAGTAGATTTTAAAATTTATTATATAGGCTCCGATATTTAATGTGAATTACTTATGTATAAATATGGCAATTGTAACTGTTAATTAATAGCCATTGTCTAAAAACGTATAACTGGATGTCATAAAAAGATTTCTGCCCTCAAGATGTAAGACTATTTTATATATATATATATATAAATATAATATATATATATATATATATATAATATATATATATATATATATATATATATATATAAATAATATATATATATATATATATATATATATATATATATATATATATATATATATATATATATATATATAAATAATAACATAAAAATATATATCTTAGAACAATATAGGTGTTGCTGTACATATATATATATATGTATATATATGCTATATATATAGAAAATTTATATAATATAAAACATATATATATATATATATATATATATATATATAATAATAATAATAATAATAATAATAATAATAATAATAATAATAATAATAATAATAATAATAATAATAATAATAATAATAATAGTAATAATAATAATAATTAATAATAATAATAATAATAATAATAATAATAATAATAATAATAATAATAATAATAATAATAATAATAATAATAATAATAATAATAATAATAATAATAATAATAATAATAATAATAATAATAATAATAATAATAATAATAATAATAATAATAATAATAATTAGCATTTAGTTAATTTAATTTAATGTTTTTTTTTATTTCTTAAATTGAATAGGGAGTATTATTTAAAATAAAGAAATAACAGAAATAAATAATAAAACAAAAACTTTAATGAAATTTAAACGTTTTATTTTATTGAAATTATCACAGTTCCTCAAGCTCACCACCACCATCCACCCCACCCACCACATATCTCCTACAGATCTCCTACAACCCACCAACACCATATGGATATTTTTTTTTTTTTTTCTTATTATCAACAGGTTTTAAATCACCCCTTTTTAAACATTAAAAAAAATTGTTGTTATATGTTAATTTTGTTTCATACATCAAAGCAAATAGTTTTTTTTTTTTTTACCTGACTATTCAAAGAGAGGTTTTTGATTGATGATAAATGCATTCGCTTATTACAAAATAAAAAACATTTATTCCATACTTTCTTTCATGCCTTCATGTCATTGTATTTTACCATAAAAAGAATCACCCTCCGTCAAATGCCACCTAAAAACAGTAGAAACACAATTTTACATGTTACGTTTTTTTTCTCTAGTAGATTTCAATTTTATATTTTAGAAAATTTTCACAATAGGTGGAACAAAACAACAACTTTACATTTTACAACTTTTTTCATAATATGTAAGCATTTCATTTCATAAG
>JABUQX010070834.1:37500-40000 GCA_015478945.1 Trachelipus rathkii | reverse complement strand
AGTATTTTCTCTTTTTTTAATTTCTGTAAGGTTGCTATTTTTATACAAACTTTATTCAAATTATATTACACAGAATTAGCGACATTTTTTTACTACTTTTGGTGAGCATTTTTTTTACGAATTTTGCGCTAAGGTTGACGAAAACGAACGCAAACTTGAGCATTTTTTTAGCACAAATGAAAAAACCAACACGGCTTAAGCTATATTATAAAAGAAAATGTCAACTAACCTAACAATGATTAAGGTAAAAACTGCATTGTTGTAACTACCGGATATGACATAACCATATATTAAAGCTTGTAGTGTGGTTAGCATGTACCTTAGCTATAAGTTTTTGTTTATTGGTTGTTTTTATTCCAAATATCCTCTTATGGGCGAGGTTTGTAAGGGTATGCATGTTGCATGTGGAGCATGTGTTTCGATTAATTATAATTTGACTTGGTAACCTTAGCTATAGGTTTTTGTGCTTTTTGTAAGTTTTTATTGCCAAACATTAAGGTGAGGTATAGTTTGTGCATGTTGCCTGGGCATGTGTTTGAGAAATATTAGTTTGACTGGGACAGTTTCGATAGGCCCCATGCTGGCTTCCTGTTGTCTCTTTATTTCTTATGTTATAATATATTTCTTCAGGTATATTTTATCATAATTCTTCGGGTTTGAATAAATAGTCCAAATGGTCGACAGGTTAAAAAGTTTGACAGGACATCAAAAAATTTACCGTACAGCCGCCGCAGGCGGTTAGGTTAGGTTAGGTAAGGCTTTAGGTTTAGTTAGGTTTAGTTAGGTTAGGTTAGGTTAGTTAAGTATAGGTTAGTATGGGTTAGGTATATTTTAGGTAAGGTTAGGTTAGGTTAGGTTAAGTTTTGTTGGATTCGTTAGAGAAACTCTAAATAAAAATATATATATTTTTTCTTACAAATATCGACCCATTTTCCTGTCGACCATTTATTTGTATGGTATATAACGTGTGTTTATGGGGTTTGAAAGGCAAATTAATCCTTCATATAGTTAAGTGTGATAGAAATATAAATGTCTTTAGCAACCTTTACTTATTTTTATAGTTTTTTTGAAAAACACGAGTTACTTTAATATGCTATTAATAAGAAAATGCTTTTAGGGGATATTTAAAATTATGTATTTTTGCTTTTTAAAAATCGTGTTTTTTTATTATGTTAAATAAGAAGAGCGCTATAGGGTTTTTAATTACCTTATTTTGCTTTTTAAAAACACGTGTTTTAATATGTTAAAAAAGGAAATGAACCTTGGAGTTTCTTATGCTGTATTTTGCTGTTTCATAAATAACTACGTGCTTCTTTAATAGCTGTTTAATATTATGTGTTCGTTTTTATTAGACGTTTTTATGTAGTGTTATTTTAATAGTAGCTTTTAGTATATTTTATTTACTAGTCTATAAAATAAATAGTTGATGAAATTTTGGTAACATGTAAATTATTGTGACCATTTCCAAGTGCTTGTCCAAATCATATTTTTATTATTAAAGCTTATTAATTATAAATATTTCATGATGTTGAACAACCTTAGAGTCACAGCTCATTATTTATGCTACTCTTTAACTTGTCAAAGAGCAGTTTTACTGTGTCGATCTAGGAGTTCTTAATGAGGAGATTGGACTCTGAAAGCGGATTTGAGTATAGTCAGTGAAGTTTTAAGGTAAATAATCCTCAGGTAATACTGAATATTAATATAACCTCGTTTATTCATTATTGTTATTTACTGTAAACCTAGACAAATGAGAGTTTAAATATTAAGGTATTAATATAACTTAAATATAGACAATCAGAAAACAAGTTAAATATGTTTTTATATTTATTTTAATGTTTATAAATCTGCCGATTGAAGCTAATTTCGTTTGTGTATCTGAGAGCACAATATGATCTTTTGCATATTCCAGACTCTGAGTTTCTGAAGTAGCATTTGTGTCCATCTTTTATAAACATAATAATTATGTAAGATCTCGTCTGAAGCGTAGGAAAAATTGTCATTCATAAACCTCACAGCTTTGTGACAACCGCCCATTCTATCAGACGATTAGTTAACAAATAGTGTTGGTTACTACGCTAGAAGGTAAGTTGGCGTCTACCTCACTAAAGCAGAATAGTATTGATATTTTTCCTTTTTTTATTTCATGATTAAAGAATCGACAACTAAGGAACATTTATAATAGCAATAACCATTTGAGGTCAACATTGAGCTGAAACTCCGTTTTATCAAGGCTAAACACTTTTATCATTTTAAATTTTGAGCCAATCCCCAAATTTAGCAGATCCACATAGCGTGAGTGAAAGATTCCTTCGACTGAAAAGGACATGTGTGTTATCTTTATGAAAGTTTCACACCATGCCGTATACAATTGAACGTTTTCTCTATGAAATCAATGAATAATTTTCAAATTTCCTGTTTAATCCCTTGGCGACTAACGTTTATTACGGGCTGAACTAATAAAACTTATTCATTTCTTTCTGCAAATTCATGTTTTTGA
>JABUQX010070834.1:30000-32500 GCA_015478945.1 Trachelipus rathkii | reverse complement strand
TATATATATACTATATATATATAAATATATATATATATATCTATATATTATATATTATATATATAATATATTATATAATATAATAAATTTATGTCTATATATATACTAATATATTATATATATATAATGATGATGATATATTTATATATATATTATATATATATATATATATTATATTAATAATATATATATTATATATTATGAGTAATATATAAATAAAGAAAATCAAAATTCAAATTACAATTCTCCCATAAACCTGTGAGAAATATGAATGAAATATTTGAAAATTGCAGGCCATTTTGAAACTCAAAAGAGTCTGCATTATTTCAAAAAGAGGAATGCGGAAGCAGAAGCGGAAATGCGGATGTCAAATTTAGGTGCGGATGCGATGCGGATGTCATGGTCCATCACTAATATAAGTATATATCTATATATAATATGATATATATATAATATATATATATATATATATATATATATTATATATATATATTATATATAATATATATATTATTATATATAAATATATTATATATATAGATATATATATATAATATATTTATATATATTATATATATTATATATAATATATAATATATTATATATATATATATATTATAACTATATATAATATATATATAAATATATATATATATATATTCTATATATACTATTTATAATATATATATATGATATATATTATATAGTATATAATATATATAATATATAATATATATATATATATATTATTATAGTAAAAAGATTTATTAATGCTTCTGCTTTGGCTCCTAATTGTAATAGAAAAAGAGTTCGAATATTTATTTCCTTGTCCTTTATCCGCCATAAAACGATTGGGAAATGCGTAAAATATTGTACCTGTATCTAAGCACTCCATACGCTCCCTTCAATGATTAAAAGTAAGACGATATATAATAGTTATTCTTAGTATTAATTATATTATATTAATTATCATTAAACAAATGAATGCAATAGCTTGAATGACAAGCTCTATCTTCTATATCTTCCTTCCCTATTTCATAACTACAGCAAAAAATCAATATTTTTTAAAAATTAAATCTCCAAGAATTATATAAGAGATTTTATAATTATCTGGAAAAGACACACACACACACATACACACACATAAACACACACACACACAATATAATATACTTATAATATATATATATATATATATATATATATTTATATATAATATATATTATATATTATATATATTATATATATATATATATATTATATATGTATATATATATATATATATATAATATAGTATATATATATAATATATAATAATTATATAATATATATTATATATATATTATATCTATATATATATATTAAATTTTATCAAAATATGTTCTAAAATATATTTATATATATATATATATATAATATCAGGAAAATATAGAAAACATTTTACAAATGCAATACGAATTGTACTTATTTATTTTTTTGAAAATTTTTAATTTCTCACGTCATTTTGATAAAACTCTATTTATGGTAATTACTGTGTTATATGAGATTGACTCAAAACGGGATATAAGCCTACCAAAATTTTTAAAGTAAAGCTGTTTGTTCTTTACATAAGTTTATAACTTTTTTGTAACTTATATTTTAATATAAAATAAACCTTACTAATATTATGATTATTTTCAATTATAAAAGGTAAGCGGCCTTTAATAATGCACCTATAATGAATTCATATAATCGCAACATATTAAACTACCTTCTTCAAAACTAAATGGTAAAACACAACTTCATCTATGCTATACATTCATTTTACTGTCAGCCCGTAAGTGAACTTATCGAACATAGAAATAGATAGATAGATAATAAGATAGATATGATAGATAGATAGATATATATATAGATGATAGAGAGAGAGAGAGAGAGAGAGAAGAGAGAGAGAGACGGAGAGAGAGAAGAAGGAGAGAGAGA
Organism: Trachelipus rathkii; assembly: GCA_015478945.1. Taxonomy (NCBI): domain Eukaryota; kingdom Metazoa; phylum Arthropoda; class Malacostraca; order Isopoda; family Trachelipodidae; genus Trachelipus; species Trachelipus rathkii. The sequence continues at coordinate 30,538 of JABUQX010070834.1, read as the reverse complement.
GAGGAGAGAGAGAGAGAGAATCAAAATTCATTTCTCGCAACTCCAAAATTATTCGTACGATTTTCAAGTGATCGAACATTTAACGTTCGCACGTGTTTTTCCCGTTATCTTTTTTCGATCGTATCACAAGGAATGAATTGACAGGCCTGGATCCAGTATAAGTAAATATACGAAAAATTGAAAAATTTACGTACGCCTAGATTAGAATTGTACTCTTAGGAACAGAGTAGGTAGGGAAAGTTTCCAAATAAATTTAAGTTATTGGAGATTGTGCAATACTAATGTAATGTTTTGTTCTTAAAAATTTATTTCATAAACCTTCTTTTTTCTTGCCTATAGAAATATAATAATATTAGTAAACTTTACCATATTTAATTTATTTTTTTAAAAAGACTCAAAAATATTGGGTAGGAGCTTCCTACGCCTACCTACCTATGTATAACGCCCTGATATATTAATATTATATATAATAATTATATTCTATATATATATTCATTAATATATTAATATATATATATATATATATATATATATATAT
>JABUQX010070834.1:25000-27500 GCA_015478945.1 Trachelipus rathkii | reverse complement strand
TTATATGAAATTTTCTTAACCATACTGGAAATGAACCTATTTTGTTTATTCCAATTAAAGTGTAAATTATCTACAATACAATGGAAGATCTTCAGAATATTTAAATTCTATTTTTTCCTTCTGGCAGAAACTGAATATGAGGAAATCAATATTTTAAATTTTTTTCACTATAATTTATATCTTATTACCTATCAATTGTTTCTAAGTATGCTAAATATGATAAATAACTTCCTTAATAACCTTTATATATATATATATATATATATAATATATATATATATATATTCTATAGATTATATATATACTATATATATATATATATATATATATATATATTATATATAATTATATATATTATATGTATTATATATATATATATAATATAATATATATATATATATATATATATATATAATATATAATTATATATATATATAATATACTATATATATGACTTATATATATATAATATATATATATATATATGAGTAAAGTATACGCATACTCGCAGCGATGAAATTATCTCCCATTTTGCATCTATTATGTTTTCCAGTTACTTACTAATGGTTCGCCATTCTCTTTTGCGTTCATATACAGACACTACCTTTATCCCATAATCCACTACTTATATCCCACCCTTTTAAACACATCCTTAAGATATCTATTCCTTATATCCTATATGTGTGGGGGAGAAAGAACTTCCCACATCATATGTCCTGCGTGTCTTAGAAAGCGACTAAGTGGCGGTGGTAGTTGGGTTGGCTGCTCAGTGCCCATTGCCACTTATCTTCTACCAGGAATGCTAATGCATGTCTCGGAGAGGGTCGTGATCGCCGTAAGCGGCCTTCTATCTTACGGAGAAAATGTATGAATCATATGGGTACATGGAATGTCAGAGGAATATGTTGAGAAGAAGAGGAGAGCAGGTTGGTGATGTATTTTGAAGTGGCTTTGATTTTGCTCGTGTGATGAAAAAGATGAAAGGAAACGGTGAAAATGAGTGGTGTGGTGTGAAATGTGTGTGTGATGGAGTGGAGTAGAATAACAGGTAGAGAGAAGGAGTTGCGATTTTGATGAGTGATATGTGGCACAGAACTATGGTGGATTTTGTTTGTGTGAGTACTAGAATTCTAATGGTTAAATTTAAGTTTGAAAAGGTGTGGAAAGGAATGAGAGGGGGGTGAGAAGGAGTTGCAATTCTGATGAGTGACTTGTAGTACAGAGATATGGTAGATTTTGTGTGTGTGAGTACTAGAATTCTAATAGTTAAATTTAAGTTTGAAAATGTAAAGGCACTTGTGGTTGTGACATATGGTCCATCTAAGGGTTGAAGTGAGTGCGATTTTCTGGGATAATCTGAATGATATTTTGGATTGAGTGAGTAGGAGCTTCACAAATTGATTGTGTTGGGTGATCTAAATGGTTGGATAGGTGATCAAAAAAAGGGATGGTATAACAGGTGGATTTGAAGTGTCGGGAGAAAATGAGAATGGTAGGAAGGTGATTGATTTTTGTGAGGAGAGAGGTATGTGTGTGAGTAATTCTTTAAACACTAGGGTTTTCAGAAGTATACTAGAGTTGATGTAGGTAGAGATGGTATCGAAGTGAAAAGTATGATTGATTTTCTGTTGGTGAAGAAGGAGATGTTGAAAGTGATGTGTTGGATGTAAGAATAGGAGTGAGTTAGGATGGATTTGGCTATATGGTGTTTTAAATAAATTAAGTAGTAGGGCTTGGATGGAGAGGAGGTGATAAGGAGGAAGTGGCGTAGGATAAGAGTGAGAAGTTAAGTGAACGAGGTAATAAGGATAAGTATTTAAGAGCGCCCCCAACAAATTGAACAAATCTGGAAATAAATGAAGGAAGCTGTTGTTACAGTGCAAAAAAGAAAGGGTTTTTTTTTTTTTGGGGGTTGGGTTTTGATGTGCTAAAGTAGGAAATAAGAATGTTAACAGTAAGTGGTAGGAAAGGAAGAGGTGATGCAAGCGGTTAAAAGCAAAAAAGGAAGCGTGGTTGTAATGTACAAAAGCCAATGATGAGATTCAATAAAAGATGTTTGGAATTATTATATTATGGAGGAAAAAAGAATAGCTAAAAGGTTGCAATAGTAGGAGGGAAAAGAGGTAAATGAAGAGTTTGGAGGAGGATGAATGTGGAGACTTAAAAGGGAATAAGAAGCTCTTTTGCGAGAAGAAGCTCGATAAGGTAAAGAATGAGAAAAGTGGAATTGCTTAGAAATAATGTATAGGATGTGATTTCGTAATGATGAAACCCAGTCCTTTAGAGCTTCATCGGCGGCGCAATGACTGACCCTCACTATGGTATGTAATTAGGGGTTCATCTCTTTGGCCCAGGTGGGTCCACACCATACTCCCCTTCACAAAACCCGCATTTACTCCTATTATATGGCTTCTTTCTTTTGCTCTGCCCGCTCACATTTCGTTCTCCTCCAGGCATTCTTTCAACTGACTCAAATCCATTTTCCTTCGGTTCCCTCCGG
>JABUQX010070834.1:17500-22500 GCA_015478945.1 Trachelipus rathkii | reverse complement strand
TGGATTATAAATGTTAAGCAAAATGTTTCACCCACTTTGGTAAACTTGCAAAGAAATACTTTGGCCTGTCTCCTAATAGTGTTCAGTGAGAGTAGATTTTAGCAACCTGGGATAATATACAATCGAAAATAGAAACAATCTAGGAAGTCTTTTTAAGCACAAACTTCTTATATTTGAATTTCAATACTGGTGCAAAAAGTATATATATATAATCATAGTAAAAATCCTTTTCATAAAGGTCGGAGGTTGAGAAAGAAGGTTGGTGGGGTGCATTTGATTTGGGTCCCCGTCCCGCACCTGGTAACAATTATATGGAATCGGTTGAAGCTAAAATTTGCGCTATGAATCGTACAGTCAAAGAATATTAGCGAGAATTTTTTTTGCAATTTATATTTATAAATATATATATATATTATCTATATATATAATATATATTATAAATATATATATATAATATATAATATACCAACATCCATCCGCAATGCGGCGCTATAAAATCAACATCCGCATCGTCCGCTTGAGGAGGCAAAAAATGAATCTGCTGATCCCTAATATATATTATATATATATTATATTAAATATTATATATTATATATATATAATATATATATATATATATAATATATATATATAATAATATATATATATAATATAATATATATATAGTATATACTTATATCTTATATATATTATATATAATATATATATATTATATTTATAATATATTATATAAATATATATATATATATATGTATATATTATATATATATTATATATATATATATATATATATATATATATATATATATATTATTATATAATATATAGTTATATATATTATATTTATAAATATATTATTATATATATTATATATATAATATATTATATAAATATATTATATATATTATATTATATTATTCTATATATAATATATATATAAATAATATATATAAATTATATATATAATAATATTATATATTATTTTATATATAATATATACATATATATATATATATATATATTATATCTATATATAATATATATTAATATATATATATATATAATATATATATATATATATATTATTAATATATATATTATATAGTTTGTACCTGTTTGTTACTGCATAACTAGTGAGACCTATGGTTTTGGAATAAGAGGTTTAAAATTGAGGTAAGCATGTGTTCAGTGGATAATTTAGTTGGTAGGTGTGAGGGAATGGCAATGAGAAATGAACGCCTTAGGGAGTTGTGTGGTGTGAAGAAAAGCACAAATGAGAGAATAGACGAGACTACATTGTGATAGTTTGATAATATGAAAAATATGGATTATAGTCGGCTTATTAAGCGGATGTATATTGATGATGTGTGCAGGCAATCGACCAGCTGGGAGACTGAAGAAAAAGTGGATTGAGTGAGTAAAGGAATTATTAAAGAGATAAACGTGAGTTTGGCAGAAGCGAGAGAAATGCGCATAATAAGGAAGTGAATGTAGGGTTTTGAGAGGGGGTATGATTGTGGGCCTGGTCCAGGGGATGAACCCCAAATTGACAAAATACCACAGTGAGGGTCCGTCGAAGTCTCATGAAGCACTAGGGTGGATTTTCTGACTGAAACGAGTTCTCACTTAAGCTTCATTTCGACATGCGTTATGTTCATCTATTTACTCTGCTGTTTCCGGTGTATGCTACGAACTCAACCCCAATATGGAGAAAGGAGATAGATAATAATAATAGCATATATATATATATAATATATATATATATATATAATATATTATATTTCTACAAATAAAAAATTACTTTTAGAATATTTACTAAAATAATATTTATATGTATATTTTTATTTATATATATATATATATATATATAATATATTATAAATCTCTATATTCTATATAATGTATATAAAGATATTAAATTTTATATAGTATATATATATATATATATATATATATTTATATATATATATATATATATAATATATATTATATTATATATTTATTATATATATATATAAATATGTAAAATAAATAATTAAATATATAATACATATATATATTATAATATTTTATATTGTAAAGTAAATTTAATTACTGAATTTTATTAATAAAGTAGATAGAATTTAGCTACTTTTTTGTAGATAGAACTTAGCTAATTTTTAGTAGATAAAATTTATATATATATATATTATAGAAATCAGAGAATAAGACGCTAGTTTAGGTAGGTATAAGTTGGGAGGCTAAATAATTAGAATTTAGCTAGCTTTTTAGCTATATTTATTAATAATTTTAAAAGAAAAAAGAATTTCAAGATGATTAAAAGCCGTTAGCTTTCCAGTCTTTACTGAATTTACTAGATCCTTTTTCAGACGCTATGAATTGAAGACTGTCTTTCAATTCAAAGGGCGTCTGAAGAGGATATAGTAATTCAGTAAAGATGAAGCTTTAACATTGAATACTATTTTATTATGTGAAAATTATTAGACTTTAATATACTGTGGTTTATATATATATATATATATATATATAATATATAATATATTAATATATATATATATATATATTATTATATATATATATTATATATATATATATAATATATGTAAAATATATTATTATATATATATAAATATATATCTATATCTATATATAGTTTGAGAAATATATATTCTATATTAGTTTTTAATTATTTCATTTACCATTTTTTTTTAAAAAAGACGTCTATATATATTATCTTAATATATATATATATATATATATATATATATTAATATATTATATATATAATATATAATATATATTATATTATATACATATATATATATATATATAAATTATTATATATTATATTATTATATAATATATATATAATAGTATATATATATATATATATTATTATATATATATATTTATATATATTAATATATATATAATTATATATTATTTTAGTGAAAAACTGATATATTTTTTTCCTAAACGTAATAGTGCGGAAAAGTGCTTTGATAATGTTGTTTACCTTAAAATTTGGAAAATGTACAACAATTATTACCGGTGCCCCAAGAGGTTTGATTGTTATGGTTTTTTTGAAAGTATATAACAATTTTCTAATACTATCACAGGAATTATAGTTGCCATGGGTTATAGTATTTAATGTAATAGTACGTAAAATGTACGTTTTAGTGCATACATGTAACCAAAAATTTGGTCAATCTAGATAAACTTGTTCTGTTGCTCCAACAATTACCATTTATATTCTTTAAATATATTTAAATGCACGAAACGTTTAACTCCCCACCACTGTTTCGCGCCTTTCTGATACGCATGCATAACAATTGCAGCTTGTTTCCTTTTCTTACATTTGTAATACATGTGAGTTCGAGCTTTAGCATCGGTAAGCACGTGTTTTACTGTTAATTATTTATTGATTTATATTAATCTTATAATACTATCGTTTGAATCTTTACGGCCTAAAATATGACGTCTACGCTAACTTATTCATTTTTAAAGACTCGAAAACTATTAGTTTTAATTTTTTTTTGGTCCCAAGACGTTAATAAGACAGTGTTTTACCTACTCATGAAGACATAATGAAGGTTTTTTTTGTGTTAAGACATATGCTCTCTGTAATTCGAAAGCATATCGTTAATAGGCTCAGTTCCTTGCTTTAAAGCTGAACGAGTTATGGAATAGAGCTTTTATTCTTATAGTATCGCATAAAAGGATTATGAAATTATTTAGAGACTATTATGGGAAGTACAGAAATCTTTTAAATGAAAGGCGAAAAAATGAGAAAAGCAAAATAAAAATTAAATTTATTCCAAGAAAATGCCAAAAAAGTGATCTGATATTGCAGCCTGCAAATGCAAAGATTTTTCTACATGCAATTGTGAAAAATTCCGAAAAGTGCCTATTGAAAATTGCATTGATGTGAACATCCACATCACTGCAATTTTTAATAGCCAGTGTAGATACTTCTCCAGCTCCATGTACTGTATTCCTCCTCCTATCATATAATCAAGTTAACGAAGAATCATTTGCATAATTTGTATTAAAGTTTTAAACATTTTTTTTTAAATTACTAAAATAATCTTTTTATATAAGTGAAATATACATTAGTTTCGTAAAATGTGTGCAAGTTATTTCACAATGGCATTTACAAATTTTTGCTTTTCAGGCTGAATATCAGATTATTTTTGACATTTTCTTGAATAAATATAATTTCAATTTGGTACTTGTCATTCTTTCGCCTTTACATGGTATTTAAAAGATTTCTGTACTTCTCATAATAGTCTCTAATAATTTCATAATCGTTTGGCGAACTATAGGAATAAAAGCTCATATTCCATTAATCGGTCAGCTTGTAAAGAATATGCACTCACTTTTTGACCCAGCCATTTAATGTACTGAGAGTGAGTCTTAACCACAAGGAAAAACTTCATTAGTCTATAAGTAGTAATACACTGTTTTAGCGTCTTGGGGTATCAAAACAATACAATCAGTTTTTTCATAGTTCCTTTTGAAACTGTGAAGTTGAACGGCGTAGACGTCATATTTTTACGGCATAAGATTCAAACGAATGGTATTAATAAGATTAAACATAAATCAATAACATTAAACATAAATACAGTTCTACGATACTACGCTCGATTGCACATGATGAGAATGAGTAATGAAAGAAGCTGTCCAGTAGTTTGCATGCGTAATCATAAAGGCTGACAGTGGTTGAGGGATTTAAAGTGTTTCGTCATTAATAAAATATTAAGAATTTAAATGGAAATTGTGTAGCAACAGAAAATATTATAATAGGTTGACAAATTTTTTGTGTGTTATTATACACTAAAACGTAATTTTACGTAATATTAAATTAAGTATTAGTACCAGTGTCAATATAATTCCTGTCGCGTGCTTAGACAATTACTACATATTTTCAAAAAACATTACAATAAAACCTGTTTGGGGCACGGTAGTAATTGTCGTAACCTCTCTCAATTTAAGGGTAA
>JABUQX010070834.1:7500-12500 GCA_015478945.1 Trachelipus rathkii | reverse complement strand
ATAATATATATATATATATACTGTATAATATATATTATATAATATATATATATTATTTATATATTATATAATTATATATATATAAATATATATATATATAATATAAATATATAATATTTTATATTTATATTATATATTATATATATAATATATATATTATATATATATATATTATTCATATATATATATATATATATACTATAGTTATATAGTATATATATATATATTATATATATTATATAATTATATATATATATATAATATTATAATTATATATCTATATATATATATATATATATTATATATATATCTGGGTTTTTTTTTTAACTTTTCTTTTAAACAACATGTTTTTTTTTTTTTAACAACTTTTAAAAAAAATTGTTTTTTTGTTTTTTATGGTTTTTGTTTTTTTTTTTTTCAAATAAAAAAGTAATTAAAAACAGCTCTAAAATACAAGTATGTAGCATATAGCATTAATTATATATTTTAATATTAAATAAATGGTAAGGAAATACGTAATATAAGTCGGAAACATTAAGATTGAGCATAGAGTTCATAGGATGGGGTTCATAAAGTATGAGCGGACACGAATGAGATTGGTTCTGAAACTCGTAGTCGTAGGAGCTTTGTCAAAGATGGAGGTACTGATTTTAAATCAAAAAAACAATTTAAATTGCAATCAATTCATTAGTTAACACAATAGGCCAGTTTCACAGTGACTGCTAGACAGATTGGAGAGAGTTTTAATTGGAGTAGGAGAGTTTAGGAGTCGACAAGCCTAGATACTTTATCAAATGGTGTAATATGACCAAGATATGGGACTCATTCTAAAGAAGGGCGAACATCTTTATGTAGAGCTAGAACTGGGGTTGTGAAGAAGAGTTTCCGAAGGTTGCGTCGGAAACCAATTTCAGAACTATTTGAAAGAATATAATGTGATCTTATAATAAAGATTACTAAAAAGAAAAATTCAAGATATAAAAATAGAAATTGAGTTTTGTGTTTTCAAAGAAGATACTATAGTTGTGTGAAAGATTATGTGAAAGATAGATACAGTAGTTGAGTTATTAAGGCATGAAAACAACATGTTTCTTTAAACTAATAAGGATGAGAAAGCTAGAAGTTGCTATTTCAAGGCTTATCCTCTAGCATCATTTATTTAGCTATTGAATGATGTCTTTAACAAATTGGAGGAGGAGGAAATGATGTCATGAATTATCAGACTAAGAGTTTGAAAGGAGAACGTAACAGGTAGATCATTGAATCAAATAATAATAAAAGAGTTGAAGATGTATATTCTGATGAACCTACATGGATAGATAAAAGGATAAATACGTGGCTATCTACAATATCAGCCATATAGCAACTCGAACGAAAGTTATACAGGTTTAAAAAGAAGATAATACACAAGTGGAAGTTTATTATTAAGTTTGTGCGAGTTTATCGGAAGTCTTTCGATATGTCTAGGACGACAAAAAAGATTCTTCGAAATGCGGAAGAGTGAGATCAGAGTCGGAGAGAAAGGAAATGAAGATCAAGTTTGAAATATATAAAGATATGGAGATATAAAGATATAAAGATATTGAGATATTAAGATATTAAGATATAGATATTGAGATATAGAGATATAGATATAAGGATATAAGATATAAGATATAGAATTAAGATATAGATATAAGATATAGATTGGGATATAAGATATAAAAAGATATAAGTATATAGATATAAGATTAAGATATTTCTAAACATTTTTGTAAGAATATGATTGAAACTTTCAGGATAAATAGGTTAGGATAGAAATAGTTGATGGTGGTGACCGGAGTCACTTCTCAGCTATGCTGACGATGCATTCTTTCAGCAGGAGGGAAGTCATTTGAGCAAAAAGGTTACTTTTATTATTTTCCCTTATATCATGCGTCCCATGCAACAGCATAAGCATTCTCCCTGATATATTATATATCTTATATATATATATTATATTACTTATATATATATTATATAATATATATATAATTATATATATTATATATATTATAACTAATATAATATATATATATATATACGTATCATATATATAATATTTATATAGTATTATATATATAATATATATATATTATAATATATATATATTATACTATATACTATATATACTATATATATATATTTATATAATATATTATATTATAGTATATATATACTTTGTGAAGTTATAGTATATGATATAAAGTGAAAAAAATTCCTCCCAATCAATAAAGATTCATTTGCTTTTTGTAATTACATTCACGTACATTAAAAGGCAAATACAAGAAAAAAACATGACAATGAAACGCTTCTTCAAACTGGAGAAAAACTAATTTTATGATCATTTACGGTTTTACAGACGAATGATTGTCTCATATTATAATATATCACACCCACACACATATATATATTATATATATATCTTATTATAATATATATAATATTATAATATATATTATATATATAATATATATAATTATATATATATTATAATATATATTATATATATATATATATATATAATTATTAATTTTTATATATATATATAATTATATATATTTATATAATATATATTATATAATATATATATATTATTATATATATAGTTCTATATGAATAAGCTTGGATGCTGACCATAAGACTATAATATAGGTGCAGATCTGAAAATCAAGAGTATAGACTCTGCCAGGAAGAGAGAGAAGAAAGAAGAGAAGAAGAAGAAGAAGAAAAGAAAGAAGAGAAGAAGAAAGAAGAGAAGAAGAAGAAGAAGAAGAGAAGAAGAAGAAGAAGAGAGAAGAAGAAGAAGAGAAGAGGAAGAAGAAGAAGAAGCAGAAGAAAGAAGAAGAAGAAAGAGAAGAGAAGAAGAAGCAGAAAAAGAAGAAGAAGAAGAGAATAAGAAGAAGAAAAGAAGAAGAAGAAGAAGAAGAAGAAAGAAGAAGAGGAAGAAGAAGATAAGACTCAGAATACAGAAAAGAAGAAGAAGAGAGAAGAAGAGTTGTTAAAACTAAAGAACTGCAGACAGGAGAAAAAGATTGATAATCAGATTAAACTACGAAGAACTGGAGATCGACGGCAGGGAGGCCGTGACTGGGACCGCTCTCGGCTGATGTAGGGAAGCGGAGTAAGTATGGAAATGGATGGGATTTTGAGGAAGTGGAAAGAAACACACAGTGGTGGACTGAAATGTCAGAGTTGTGTAGGAAAAAACCCAAAGTTGAGGAGTTGTTAAAGAAGAAGAAAGAACTGTTGAAGAGAGATGAATAAGTAAGAAGCCAGCAAAAGTACAGGAAGCATGGAGAAGAGCGAAGGGAGAAAACGAATAAGTGAGTTTAGCGTCGAAGTCTGAGGAGGGAATGAGTTTAACGTTCCGACTGGCAAAGGAATAAGCTTCCAAGGACGAGAGGAAATGTGTTTTACAGAACGTGGAAATATATAGATGCAGGGTGGCGGAATATTTTGGGAGAGTTTCTCAACGCTGGAGAGGCTGTGATGGAAATGGGGAAGCAAGCACAAGAAGGAGGAAACAGGAAAAACCGAGTTAGAGAATCAAAGGGAAGAGTTTAATAAGCGTTTTTTGTCAAAACGGAAGAAGGGTTAAACATAAGAGTGGAAGAAGATATATATCACACTGATAGGGACAGAGGAGAGATGGTAGTAAAGGTTTGGGCTTTCGAGAGGCTGTTGATGCAAGGAGAAATGCAGATGAGTGGGAGGAGAAGATCATAGTGCCGAGAGAGGTTAATGGGATGTTGGAAGAAATATAGGGCGATAGGACTTTGTTGGATGCGATTAAATTATACATTGTTTTTATCACAAAGTAAGTGTACTGATGTCGGTATTTATTGTGTGTTTAGATTGCTGAAATACAAGTTATCTCTTTGAAGTATTGACCTTGGAAAGGTTACACAGCGTTTCAGGGTTTTCCTTCCAATGTCATCAGAAGTTACCGAAGTCATTTTTCTGAAATGTGTTTATTCAAGTGTTTAAACATTTTTTATTGTTTTCCCATCGTCTCAAAATGATGCCCTTCAACATTTTTCACCTAGGGAAGGTAGAATACCCGGAGCCTAGATTGGGCTGTTGGAGATGTTGGGAAGTAGCTTGCATGTTGTTTCTTGCCAGAATTCTATAATTGAGAGCTCAGTGTGAGATGGGCATTATTGTGGTGCACATCCAATCGTTGCATGTCCGTTATGAAGTACTAACTTGTTTTTCGAAGTCGTTCAAGGTATTTTTTGTAAAGACGGATTACTGTTGTTGTCTGAAGGTACAAATTCTTGTGCGCAATACACGGCTGCGAAAAACCAATAATCGTGTTTTTCACTTGACTTGGCTCATATATGCTTCTTCGAGAGGAGAATTTTTGTGTGACATTCTGCACTTTTGCCGTTTGGTTCAAAATGTACTCAAAACATTAATTACATCGGCTGTTAACTTTAAAAATTGTGCTCTTTTTCGAGTCTTTCAAAGTAAATACATTGAAAATTTTTGATATCTTGTTTCACTTCTGCTCACAGACAGTCTTTCTGATAGTTTTGCACAAATTTTTGTCATGTGCAAATGGTTCGTTAAATTCTATGGAACTGCATTTTTATCAAACCAGTTTCTTCTGCAATCACTCTGACACTGAACCGGCAGTCATTCTCCATCACAGTTCTAACAACTTCCACAATTTAATCGTTTGTTGACGAGATTGGTCTTCCACAACGAAGGTCGTCTTCAAAATTTTCTCGGCCCTCTTTGAAAGCTTTGTTCCACTTAAAAATCATAGTTCTCGATAGAGTGGCAGCCCCATAAGCTTCGTTTAAAGGAATATGTCTCAGTGCTGATTATTACGTTTAACCAGAATTTGATACGTATCCACTGTTGTTCAAGTATTACCTGCATCGTCAAAAAACGTAGAGGGATAGAAAACACGCCCATTACAAAAAGATGTAGTGCAAAAACGTAACGAGGGTAGAACACACGCCCATACATAA
>JABUQX010070833.1:17500-43266 GCA_015478945.1 Trachelipus rathkii | reverse complement strand
AAGGTTGAATTAGAATTACATAAATTGTGCAAATGCTATATGCACGAATGCACAACAAATGTACTACATATTACTGCTTGGGCCGTGAGGGATGCAGAAAAGTCGTCCCCTAGCATTGGTTCACTATTACTCAGTGCCAACGTTTTCAGATTGTAAACAAGTCCTTTCCCACATCAGAGCATAACACCTTATAATATACGAATCTAAATATCCCCTTCTGTCGGGGATTATATATATTATTATATTTATTATTGTATTATTAATTATATGATATATTATAGGTTATAGTTTTATATAATTATTATATATATATAAATTTTATGATTAATTTTATATATGGTATTATTGTTTATATTTATAGGTATAGTGTATATATATGATATAGTTTAAATAGGGGATAATATATAGTTTTTTGTGTAGTTATGTGGTGAGCAGGACCCACCACGGCCTCACAAATGCGGGGCCTTACACTGGGTGAAAAATCAACAACCAGGGCGGGTCTGGATCTTACATATTTCAAACGTCAAAAAAGATTTAAAATGAGAAACGATTTATATGGTCTATGTTCACATTTAATATTAAAACTAATAAACTAACAAAGTGTTATCCTTTTGTGCAGTATAAATTTTCCTGAGTGTTTACAGTTAACAAATCAAATATTTTTAGATAATATTCAACTTCTTGTAGAAACAAGAATATAGAGTTACTACTACTAAGTGGGAAGATTCGGATAAGAGATGGGATATAATCCTTTTGAAGGTGTTATGGAGTCGTAATAAGTAGGAAAATATAATCGTCAGGCGATATTTAGAGTTCCAGCTGGGCTCATTCATGATAGAATAAATTGTATCAAACAGATTGCGGGAGTATTGACTTTCGACAATATATTTGCAATATAGGAGGGGGTTTCGTAACATATAGTTTTGAATCTAGTTGAGTGTTATATTGGTGTGGCCAAACGGAGGCGTGCAAGTATCACTTCGTGTAAGCTCTTTCGTCGGTGTGGGAGGATGATCACTCCCCGATGATCGGCTTATATTTCTAAGTTTCCTCGTCTCTCTGATCATTCGTTTTATTCCAGCGCTCTTTGTTTGCAATCAATCTGAACCTTTTTGTCGAGAGGTCATTGATAGGTAATTTTCGTTGATGGGGAGTAGCCTTGTCGAATGGCATTCGGGAGTACCTGGAACACCTCCGAAATGAGGAGGTGGCCTTTGGCCTCTCTGTCGAGGCGATTTTCATTGCTCTAGTTACCGTTGCCTATCATTTGAGAAGGGGTCCAACTATTAATATATTATTTTGTTTTTCTTGCGGAGAATGGAGCAGTACGATAGAAATTGCTGGCACAGCGGATATCATTGCATTTTTAGAAATAAGGGGTTTAAGCGCTTGTAGCGCGCTATTCGAATCGAATTTGAATAAATAACATAAGATGATCTTGGTTAAGGATAAGAATTCGAGAAAGCGCATTCATTATAGCCATTAATTCTTGTAACTGTGAAAATTTGAAAGCACGTTAGGGGTGAGATGGTAGGGAAGTTGTTGCGATCTATAGGTATAAGAACAGCAGATGCGCCCACATCTGTTCCCTGTTTTAGAGCCATCAGTAAATACTTGGGGTGAACTCATCATGAACTGTTGGTAATTGAGACATTTTTAGAATGATGTCTTATACAGGGCAGCAGAATGGCTTTTGATTTGAGAGAAGTAGTGTCAGAGCTCAAGCTCAAATGGTGGGATGCGGGGAACAACCAAGGTTGTATCCTTCAATCGTATGAGAAGTGAACAGCAACCTTTGGGAAAGGATTGATTTAAAGGGAATTCAAGTGTGATATTAGTTAACCGTGTTTCGCAAAATTGGCCAGTAATTAGGGTTCTGAGCACTCGTTTTTTCCTGTCATACGAATCGGTATGTCAAGGGCAGACGTAGTATTGGGTTTGTTTGAAAACGGAAGTAACTTGTACCATTGATTATTCTCTTCGTAAGAGAGAGTGGCATCTAACATTGGTTTCAAACTTAATGCTTACCCGAAGGGGACGATCGTGATAGGCTCCAGTGGAGATTATTACGGATCGCACTCGTTTATTTGTAGTGGATTTCGCAACAGATTGCTAAGTAGAGTAGTGGGAGGCCTTCTGTACTCCATATACACATTTCACCTAGTCAAGCTTACGATCGAACTAGGCCGATATATAGACGTAAAAGGGACTTGCGATCATCACCCCAAGATTTTGAGGCGGAATTACGTAATAGGTCAAGAGCGCCGATGACAAGTTGTTTTTTTAAGGTATTTATAAACATAAGCAGTAAACGAAAGTCTTTGCCAGCAATGGCATCTTCCCAGACAATTTGACCTGGTGAAGTTAACAGGAATGGTGTCGAACCCATATCTGGTAAAGTTCACAGTTTCATCTCAACTATACTATCAGGGTCCCTTTTTTCTTATGAAAAAGGACATCTTTAGGTTAAAAGGTTCTATTACCCATGGAGGCCAAACTCATTAAACAATTTAATAAATTGCATAGTTGAAGTTGCAGTAATCAATGAAAATGGAAACAAAGTATTACATTATACATGAAAGTATTTATACTTGAGAGAAAATAATGAAATCTTACATAGGAATAAAACTCACAATGTAATTAAATCCAATGAGCTAAATAGTAGACATAGACACTACTCTCTGGGGAGAGAAATGTAAGATATGGAGTGACAGAATAGAAAGAGCACCGAATCTTGGATCGATCTGTTTTAACTTTAAGAGAGTTTACTTTATTAATGAGGGAGTTGTCCCGCGAAAACCGAGAGTTAATTTTTAAATTTAAATGAAAAAATTCTAAGGATTCTTTATGTGGTTCAATAAGCTTTTTCAAGGTCAATAGAAGAACACTAAGTAAATCCAACCCATTTATAGCAGGCTTTATAACGGACCACCTCTCTATTGTTTTAACAGGGGGTTCCGCGTCCGAATCGAATTTTTGCGAAAAGCCAACTGTGAAAGTTTGAAAAGGCTTGGGACTCTCCAGAAACAGGGAAAAGGCGTGCACTCATTTATTCTTTCATTGAATATGAAAGGTACTTTGGCATGTCATTGAGATTGGTCTTTGGTTATCCACCAGCTTATCGGATCTTTCCCAGTGGATTTAGAATTACAAAGCTGTAGTTCCAATATAATGAAAAGAGGATTCGATTCCAGATTCTGTTATATTTAGGATCCAGCAAATAATGCTGATTGCCTTAGAGGTGAGTGTATATTGACGGAGCATGAAGTATAACAAATCCATGTCTGGTGTATTCTATTGTTTAGCATTCGTCTTGCTTTACTCGCCTAGTGCATGTGGTGGATACTTGCTTTTCTGCATTAGGGGTGTAAATTATTAGATCACGTGTTTGGTGTATGGAATGTATCTTCTCCTCTTTTTGCTTGTTTGAATTAGAGCGGCAGTGCTGAGTGTTCTCTAGTTCCTCATGGTGTGTTGATATAGGTCTTTCAGTGTGAGCGTGAATCTCGAAGGGTTTATTGCAAAGTCTATAAACCTAACGCATGTTCCGGGCATTGGGCGACCTTGCAGGAGCGGAGAATCGTATCAGCTATATCAGGGCCCATAAACGGAGGACTGTGGTGTTTAGGAAGGTTTATTGGGGAGGCTGAGCGAGAGTTATGTCTGATTGTAATCTTTTCTTACACTATAAGGAATGGATGTTGTGGAGTTGTTATTCTTAGATCGATTATGTATTTTTTAGTTCGAAATATGGATTAGCGCGTGTTGAGCGTATTAGAGTTCGTCCGAGATCATCGGGCTGGCGGCTGGGTGTGCTTTTATATAGATTTCATGTTTGGGGTGGTGTCGGTCTTTTTAATATGCTTGTAGATGTTTTTTCTTTCTCTTTTCTGTTTTGGAGCTTGTGCGCAACTCCACTTATGGGACTCTACTCAGGGGTGCCTTGCTCGCGCCTGAGAAGACTTTGGGCGGTGCAAAGCTTCACGCTGCATACATGACTAATTTCTTGATATGAGCAAAATTCATTTTCAATATCATTTTCGAAATCGTGGTTATTGATAGGAGGATATGAGGATAGTTCTTGTTTGGCCATGATAAAAAGGATCCATGCCCGCTCAGTTCCATAACGCCAGCTTGGATTTGTGTGTTGCATTGTGGGCTGGTGGAACAGAGCTTGGTCATTTATATGCTATTGCGGTAAGTTGTTTTCGCTTTGCTCAGATATAATATACTTTCAATAAAGCGGGACCAGGGTAATAACGATCCAAAGGGAATGGGAACAAAAAGGAAACGAATGCAATTAGAAGTAAGATTGTGTATCCTAAACGTCATATAGTTTGGGAGTCACTGTGTTAAGTGTCCCGCAGGGATAAGTGGGTTAGGAGATCTTATTAAGAAATCTTGGATCTTAGATTTAAGTGAACTAGAGTCACCCATAAGGGGTTGGCGGAGGTTGAAAGTCACCTAGTATAACCAACCGGAGCAGGGAGCTGTTTAAAATATGAATCAGATTAAGTCGGACTTAGTAAATTCAACACTCGGAGGCTAAGTAGATTGAACATATAGTAATGTCGGGATGGCAATGTTGAATTCTTGCCGCTAACTTTTGCATGATAGTTTTGGTTTTGGATGAGGTAGACTGGGGAATAGGGGACAGATTTTGTTGAATTGAGTAATTCCTGCCCCTCCCTTAATCATTGTCACTTCTTTTCTTATATGAAGTTAATCTTTGCGTATTTTTATTATTAACAGTATGGTTGAAAGAAGTCTACGATGACAATAGTCGAAGTTTCCTTGCAAACTATATCTTCTTGGTGTGCGATATGTTTTATTAGTTGAACAGGTTCTTACGGTAAATTATGAGTAATAGCCACTTACAATGTCCATTGGAGAGGATAGTAGTAGTGCAGGTGAGTATGATATTATGATGGTGTCTATTAGAGCAAGTGTTCTATGTGACTGGGGGATTTTAAGGTGTTGTTGAGGTGGGTTTTTTCAGATGTGAGAGCGGTGGGTCCCGGCGTTAGTAAGGGAGAGAACAAAAACCTGGGGGTAGAGGGTAAGGTCTTATCTACCGATTTTGTATGGTGTTGTTGGTATTGTACATTGGTTAGGTTAGGAGTTTCAGATGTATTTGGTTGGTGAATTAGAGCTCACAGTGAATGCGGATGGTATATGTTTGTGATTCTATATCCATAATCTCATACTTGTGTATGGTTTTGGGTTATTTGTGTTGTTAATAGGAGATGGCATTCGTAATGCTCATATTTATTATGTGGAGATCAGTATCAGACCCGCTGGCAAGCATATTCAGAAAATTTGTGGAGAGGGGCAGAGAGTGGTTTCCAATGTGAAATTTGGGGAAGTGAAGGTGGTATCCGTAAATGGTATTGTGCTTTTTGAGAATGTTTATTGGGTGTTACGACATCGATTTCCATATGGGATTCGATGATTGGCAAGGTCTGTATTCTGAGAATTTCAGTACTTTATCATCATGCGGTTTGATCTTGGGAAATTGGGTTATTTGATGGAGAAATGGGGACCTCTGGTCCCATCTTCAATGGCTCATTAGACCCAGAACGTTTAGAGCGTTTGCGACGTGTTTACGTTGAGCAGTTTTCCATTCACCTTTCTCGAAGTGCAGGAAGCATTAAAAAGAGAATGGGTCATCGCATCGAGCTCCATTTGGGAGCTGATTTCCATTTCATCTGTTAGGGTATAGAATCCCTTAGAGAGGGCCGATAAAGGAAACCGGGGGAAGAGTTATACGGAAGAATCAGAGGAATAAATGTCTTGTAGACTACTTAGATGATTTTGTTGGTGAGTTGTTCATTAGTTGGCTTGTTTGGGTACAATCTATTAAAGCCTTTGCATTTGTCTCAAAAGGGTTGTGGGAGGTCTCTTCTGAGTTGCATTTTTTACATCTGGGGTTACCGTGTTCTTTGTTAAGAAATTCGGTTGCTCTAGTATTTTAAACGAAAATATCTTTTTCAATTGCGCCATTTTTGTTTATTTTTAAAAACATCTTTAACCAGGGGTTTTAGTAAATGGTGGGAGGCGAATTAAGGGACAAAGAGACGTCCTCTGCATAAGTTTGGTGACCCAAATTGGGTAGTATGGGATCACGTGGTGTCTTGGCAGGGAAGTTGTTTTCCAAATTTTGTTTAGTTGGATGAGCTAGCTTAGTTTTCATTGGTAGCTTGTTGAGAATTAATGCTCAGGATAGGTTTGTTAACAGCATCTTGGACGGGAGATTGGATCGCAGGCTGCTTTCGAACTATTTGAGTAATCGGTAGTATAGGAGATGCAGGAGGCCAGGTTGAAGTAGTTGCATGAGCCCTCTGGAATTGCTAGGTGAAGTTCTACTGAAATGGGGTTGTATCTGTGTGTTAACACGCGAAGGAGGGATTTTTGTATAATATTTGTCTTTGAGCTGGCGTATGGCATCTTTCCTGCTAAATTTTTGCATGGTACATAACTCCAATACCTTCTGTTCATATAAGGACGGGCATTTTAACGATGAAGCGCTCTGGGGGCTCCCACAGTTGTTGCAATGTGGAGTGTTTTCGCAGGGAATGTGAAATTCTTCTTAGCACCACAGATTTCACGCTGTCCCTTACAGTATTTTCGGGGATGACTAAACCACAGACACTTGAAGCAACGTCTGGGTCGGCTAATAAACGGACGAATACTGTAGCTTACAAACCCTATTTTTACATTTGTAGGTGGATAGGGGTGTTAAATACCAGCAGCAAGTGAGGATCCGAGGTGCCAGGAGAATCTCAACGTGGGGAAAGCCTCTTTACATTTGCAACCAGAACCTCTTCTCTTCTCGCTTTTCTCCAAGGCACATAAATAGTTCCTATGGATGAGTTTCTTACTTCATCGGAGTAGAGATAATAGGAACATCTCCAAGAGACTTAAGGATGATAGAATGGAACTTTGATTTCGGTAGCAGCTTTTCACGAGAATGACCCATTCTCATCAAATGTGACTGGAAGGGTCCTTCAACTCCGTAGGCTTTTCGAGTGCCCTACTGAGAGGAATGGTTCTGTGCTCAGTAAGAGTTTTTGGAGGTAGCGGATCGCAGTATGTAAATACATCGGGAAATTGAACATGTCTGCTGGACATTCGCTGGAGGAGGTGCAGCAATATGGAGTAACGAATGAGAACGACTGTTACGGGGGGCACCTTTGCGGGATTGCCCGGACCGTTGGGCACCTGAGGTGTTCGGGTTTGCTGGTCGACGAATCGATGGAATTTTGCGAAGGACCCTCAGAGTGTAACGAAGAAAAAAGCAAATCATAGGTACCAGGTCTAGAAAGTAGTAGGGAACGTGTAGGGTTAGGCTGGGGTTTTTGGTAAGATGGTAATTGTTTGTTGTTGTTCAGCTCACACTTGGGTTACAAACACGTTATTTCGTTTCAGGCTTTTTCCATAAAATTGTTTTACGAACAAGTGAAATATGTGTGAATAAAGGTGCAAATGAGATAATAAACGAAAATAACAGGATGGGCTGGAAAGGCGTAATATTTCATAAGGAAGGGTAAGCCTTCTCTCCACAGCAGGTCACAATCCAGAGACCCACACAACCACGCGGACCCCACACCGTAGGGTGGGCTGTGGATGTGGCCTCGGAGATCCTCCAGAACTCTACGTCGGTGACCCCACCCGTTTACCACACGGCACCTATAGTCTTCACGCAAATTATGAGATTATACTCCAAAGTGCAGAACAGCCTCCTCAGTGGTTAGCCAAGGCTCAGGTTCCTACAATTGGCGCCCGGTCAGAGGTGAGCGTAAATGACCGGTTTTTAAACTGTAACCCTCATCCACGGGGAAGGAAGTGTGAGGGTGAACTGAAAACCCCATGCAGGAAGAGGCACCGGATGGCCCATGGGGCTGTGATGGGAAAAGGGAAGGGCAACATTATACAATTAATTGAAGGGACTTATGGGTGGGAATTCGAAAAGTCCAGTTTTTCGCTCTAGGACATTGAAGGGCAGTATATCCCGCCCAACAGTATCCCAGAGAGCCCACCCACCAACTGCAAGGTAACTGGACAGCGGGATTGGGATATATATATATATATATATATATATATATATATATATATATATATTATATATATTATATATATTATATATTTATATTAATTATATAATATATATAGTAATTATTTTTTTTTTGGTCGTATTAGTAGCATTTTATTTTTTTTTTTTTTTAAAGAAACTTTTTAGAAACAATCATTTTAGGGTTATATCCATCCTTGTATGTATGTATCACGTTTCTGGGGGTGATTGCATTCATAAATATCTTAGCACAATGAGTATAATTAGTTTAAAGCTCATATTTTCATTGCCTCTATATCCTTCAATCAACCTTCTCCTACGCAAAAGTATTGCGAACTCTCAAGGCAGTCAGTTGCTAAGCTTTTCTTTGGCCATAAGCCATTTGTTCAAGAAATATTTACGCAATATTACAGCGGACAATGGTCTTATAGACATTAAAGTTCTATACCCCTCTCTTTACATGAGCTAGTGTTAACCATCTTTCCAAACAATTTCATTTAAGTACTATTAACCCTCCCCCCCCCAGACTTGACTACTTTCACTTTCTATCTATTCTGGAATGCTCTTTCTTACACTTACATATTTCATTATGACTATGATGGCATTTTTTAAAGCAATATGCAGCTAGCTGTCAGTCGTATACAAAATTCTGACGTCTTTGGTGTTATAGCTCGTTAGCGAAATATTAAAAATAATGGGTAAGTAAAGATCAAGAAAGTTGTTGAATGCTAAGGGAAGAAAAAAAAAAAGCACAACTTTCTTAGCCTAAGAGCCTGGTCTCATGGATTTTTAACACCTAGTTATTAATTACTTTCCCTCTTAAACGGTTTGCTCCATTAATTTTTCTTTTCAAGTAACAAAACTTTCTATTAATTTTATTTCTGGTCAGGCTAAATATTTTGTAGAGTCAATAAACATTTTATTTCTTTCTGAATATATTTACAAATGGAAAACATTTAATGTTTAAAAATAATTTATTAGAAAACAAATTATATAAAAAGGTTTCAACATATCAGGATCAAGCTAAACATTTTCGAAGAGTCAATTAAGAAAAGGCAGTGAAGATTTTTAGGAAAGGGCGCAGTGGGGAAACTAAGGACCCCGCCGTGTGGGAGATGCTCCCACTAGACAATTAGTGATATATAAACCACATAACTATTAATGAGGTCTGCATTCGTTTTCACGGAGTCACAAGCACTCTTAGTTTCGCCTCTGAAAGGACGTATGCCTCGTTTGACTTTTAAACCTAAAACTCATTAAATTAATATCACAGATAAAATTCTTTAAGGCGATAAAAAATAAACAATTTTACATAAAATAATAGTTAAAATCTTAATTTTTTTTTACAAATTGTTTTATTTATATAAAAAATAAAAATTTAATTTCCAAATATTAGGTAGACAATATTAATTTTGGTCACTCGGAAGAGCTGGTGTGGGAATTTCACTGGTTCCACCAGTGAAGTAGTAGTATACCTCTGCAACCCCGTCTCCCCCAGCTGATGGAAGACCCTCAATGAGACTCGGATTTAAGTCCACAAGATCTTGCGAATCATAAATTTGAGTGGCATTGAATTCGTTCTCGGCAACGTCGTCGTTCGAATTAACGTAAAACTGTTCGATAACCTGATCAGAAAAATGAACCCCAGAAGAAGACGGAACTGTTGAAAAGAAATCGGCCGCGGTTGACGACGCAGCAATTTCTTCGGCAAGAGGACTAGAAGATGAGTCATTTTCTTCTTCCTTTCTGATTAACTTTGAGGTTTTCTTCACTGGCGAAGAGGTCGAGGTAGAAAAGTTGTTAAAACCCAAACTGAAAAAAAACTGTAAATCGTCAGACATTGTAAAATATTACAACTAGTTATTACTTTACACGATAAACTTAAATTAACAACAAGGAATTGTAGGATATTTTTCAATTTTTATCTAAAAATCCAATTAACACACCTCGAAGTTAAGAAGAAAGATTCTAAAGGTTGTTTTAGCCGCACAGCTTTGAGTAATAGAGTCAAATAATAACGGACTTGCTTCAGGCACTCATCATCGGTTACATTCTTCAGACATAAATTTTAGATCTTTTATTTATTAACCGCTTTCGTTGGGATATCAACACCTCCTACTCCACCCCAATTTTATCCCATGCACGATTATTAGTGAAAAAAAACCCTATCGTCCGGATGCCTCACAACACCGGTCTGCATCATTATAATTGGAATCATGATGGCTCTGGCGAGCACCAGCTTTGATTAGCAGGAGCAAGCGTCGCATGAGATTACCCTGCAAGTCTCTTGGGCAGCAAACCATTATAGATCAAATGAACAGAATGATTACGAGTTGAAGCATTTTCCAATCGATCGGTATCACCAGAAGATGGCTGCTTAAATTACTTAATGTTAAGACCCACAAAAGGTCCATACGCCACCCTGAAATCATACTTAACATCACTGGTTTGTGCTTTCAAATGTCCCTCGCTTATATAGATGAAAAATTGACAACAGATATAATATCTTATCACGCACAGTTTCTCTATGAGTGAGAACCAGTTACCTACTGTAATCATAACCTACTCAACGAATTATAGCGCATAACTTTTATGAAAACATACCTATTCGTCCTATAATATATAAATTAATGAGAATACATAACAAGTCATAACAAATACAATAATTCAAATTAAAGAATAAAAAGATTTTATACTTCACTTATTGCCTATTGCGTATTAAATGTACCACTCAACACTTCCGTGTCGCACTCACGATCCCTAAGGATGATATACAACTAATCACAACTGCAATTTACACTCATCAAACACGTCTCTTCACATATCTACTAGCCGAAAACACCATCTCTATCAGTATTATATTCGATTGCCGGCAATCATTCGTTTCAATAGAAGGAGGAAGGTGGAAAGTGCAAGCACTCATTTCATTTTTCCCAATGTACGTACAAAGATCATGTGAGAAATGCATAAATTAACAACGCAATCGAGGTTATTCAGAAGTGCGCTCCTTATATATGCTCAGGTTAATAAGAGGATTAGATACCGCGTAAATGCGTTGACACATATTGTTAGTGAGGAGATAGAAGATAGGTGAAGTAAATGAGAGGTATTGGTATTGAGCGGAAGAAATGTATGCATATCTCATTACCCGTTGAATTTATTAAACTTTATACTTGTATTTTATACGTAAACATAATGACTTAGTTACTCCTTGAGATCGCGTCCAAGTATAGAAGTCGATATCACAAAGAGCTTTCAAAGAGTAGAGAAGTAAATTGTTACACAAACATATAGAAAAGAAAAGATGATAGAGTGCTCCCACTAAGTTTATCAGTAGGGAAGACGAAAGCTGTGGGATTCAAGACCAAACAATCAATATGAAGATATGAAGTAGAGTTAATAAACAAGCGAATATTTTGCGGACAACGGCAAGATGTGTAGTAGTGGTTGTGCCAGGCAGGCTTCGCACTATGATACATTTGCTCGATGACTAATGGTCCTGTCAAAGAGCCATCTGAGAGTGATAACATTCCGCAACGTAACTTCTATGAGAAAGAGGTGACAATCGATAGTGGAGAGCAGGGCTATAAGGTGAACTTGAGTGTACTACGATTGTCGAACTAATAATAGATTGTCCCATGTACCTTCGAGAGGTTCCCTCGAGTCCACCGCTCTCCAAAAACCAAACTTCATGCAGTAACAGCACAAAAATTTTCACACATTCACTCCCCATTGTGAAGCGCTTTTTATTCATTCTGAGTGTTCAATCTACTTATCTGCCGGAGTAGTCGAAGTTAGTGACTAAAGGTCGAAAGACCACGTCACCCAATGTTCGGCTTTACTGTTTTTACTGCAAGTAGTCTTTTTTTATACAACTTCCACGCGTCCCTCGCCCTCCGAGTCTTGATTCTCGTCCAATGACACTACTATCTGTCCCAACCTCACCGCCAACACCCTATCGAAAAGTCGGCGCGCGTCGGGTGACTACAGTCAGCATTCATCTAAGTCCAAATCTTAATAGATTCGCTAAACCCCCTATGTACCCGTGCGAGGATTTGCGATTAATGACAGCCAAGAAGCTCCAAACGCCTTGAACGTCTTAAGACAAACTCCATGCTCTATCTTGGTGAGTTACAACTTTGCATATTTCATCGACTCCGACCAAGTATCGCGATGTACTCGGACATTGATTTGTCTCAACTCGTCCCCGCTGTCTAGGCATTGATTTTTATTCGCGCAGCGAATTCATTTGTCAAGCTCCCAAATAGCCACTTCTAACAAATTGAGCTGCTCCTCAAGAGGCCCACTAGATGACAAAAGCGACCCACTGCCAGGCTGGCGCGCCTGGCTCGACGAACGCATCAAGTGGAGACTCTTATTTATTAATATCAGGTGCCAGCAGCTTATTTCCTGCTCTTTATCTTCATTCTGGCGAAATTAGGAGAGTAACGATGTCCGTACCGAACTGTTTGATATGGTGATTGGCTACCAGCTTTCCTTCTTACTCCCAGCACAAATTGCAGGTAGTCATTCTCGGCAGCTGAGGAAAGTCAAGGCATGTCCGCAGTGCTTGCTCAGGGCAGCGGTTTCTCACGAGCAACCGCCGTCGGTTGGTTCGCCTCAGCAACGAGCGGCTTCGTCAAGCAACGCCAAATCTCTGAAGAGAGTAAAGAAGAACCTCTAACGACCAGATGCGAGAGTGAGAAATAAAGATCCTCTGGTTGATACCAAGACTCCAAATATATAGAACTTCAGAGTGAGAATGCAATGTCATTAAAGTTCCTGTTAATAGCACAAGCCCTGGCGTGTCCAAGAAATTGAAGGCACGTAAGGAGTCGTGCGGAATGAGGATATGGATTCGTCAAGAAGGCTGCCGTAACATATTTCGAAACGTTATCACTGTCGAAGCTAAATAAAACTCACGCACAGAAGAACCGTTCCCTCTCACCTTAGCTGTGTTCTCCGTGGTTATGTTTAAACGAGCACAGCAACGATCTCATATCGTCGTATCACGACATACGACAAAAAATTGTTTCTTCCCCACTGAACTCTCTCCCGTTGAATGGATGCCCTGGAACAAAAGCTGAATACATCGAGTTATTTCCCTGTGGTCACAGGCGTGGAGATAGCGATGGGCGTAATCTAGGAGGTAAATGGCTTTTGACGTGCCATTCGAGATTTCGGCAAGATGAGATGTCCCGCGTGACACTGAAGGCCGTCTAGCAAAAAAGCTGCCAAAGCAAAAACAACAAATCGGATACAAGCGATAAGAACCTCGAGGTGAAGGACATATATCAAGGTGAATCTACGCCCTATACGTCAGAGGAAAAAGAAGATTATAGGGCAAGCACCTTTTGATACCATAGGAATCGGCTGAGTCATTTTACACGTATTCTAAGAAGAGTATATCATAATAGAAACCCGTTTCTCATTGGCGTGAAGCAAATAGCAAGACCATGCCCTTTGCGAGACCCTATTTTGAAGCATCCTATAAGTTCTCACGTATGCGATTCTCCTTCCGCGAACCTCCAGATTTTTTGCTGGAAATTACCTCCTATAACACAAATATGGAATCAGATTTCTTTCATCTATTTGGACTACAGCTTTTTAATCCTTATCCCCAGATCACAGTTATTCTGAAGAACAGGATATCCGAGTGCAAGAGCGACCAAATGTTAACCAGTATTCGCTAGAAACCTGTCACTCCACTCGGAAATTAATAGAGAAAATAAGGGTTACTGAGACCCTTGTACACATCGATTGCTCCTATTCTTGTCTGCTCGTCCGAAGCAGATTTTCCAAACTTCCAATTCTTGGATCCACAGTAAAACAATATTCCACCCCGCCCGAGAACTTAGGCGAAGCCCCTATGTGGTTACAAACTAAGAACCTCTATTATGAACATACGGCCTCTACCCTTCAGTGGGATTCGGGGGTCATTGGCGAGTCCGAATTAACCGGTGAAAGAACAAATTTCACCGAAGTCAGCAGCAGAGTGGAACTGTGGGATAGTTAACGCGCACTCCCGTTCACAATCCCTATTCGGCTTTGTGTTTTTCCGGAAACTCCCTCTTTTATCAATAATTGCGCATTTGTCAGCTAAAGATCTCCAGTTCCCTGGCTGACATGCTTCCTAATGTCGGTCACGCAGCTTATCTGGATGAAGGCGTTCCCGCGCGGTAGTGTTTTAGGTTTACTACTATTTGCTCTCGGATTTAGCATGATATGTTTACTCTTTCCGACGACTGTCAATTTTCTTCTATAAATGATGTCGATAGATGTCTTTAATCTAGTTGAGGACAGTGAAGGCGGTCCCAGGCTGCCCTTCTCGAACCGAACTCAAACTATCTATTGAAATAATTTCACATCGTGCATCCAGTACCTACATGGCTTCCCAATTTTTTTCTCCACACCAAAACTCAGCAGTGCTTTCGTAAGAAAACTAAGCAGGCAATCGCAAAGAAGAACTCCCCCTTCCCAAGAGTCGAACACAAACTTATTTCTGGTATCGCCCGGAACCGTTAAAAGGCGCTTCCACGTCATATACTCGTAGGCTTCATACCCACCCTAAGCGATGATACCAACTATAACCTGATTGACCACTCTGCATATTGAACCAACCTATACAAGAAAACCCAAGATTTATTATGTGTCATCCTCACCTTGACCCTGGAGGTTACGGATCAATCGTACCCCGTCCTAAATCTTGGGGTGACTGATCGCAAATCCCTTTTACGTAACGCAGGCTTTTACGTAGCCCCTAAATCCCGATCGAAACTGGAATTATGGCTGCAAGTGCGAAGCTATCATGGATCACGGCCTCCACAACACTCTGGAACACCTGACTAGATGCCACAGTTTCCCAAAACAGAACGATAGCGTTATTCCCCTATAGTCTCACTGTGACTAGTATCCGTCGAGTGTGATTAATAAAAAGAGAGTCTTTGTTGAATAATGCATGCTTTCCATCCACGATGCATCGAACTAGTATATGGCTATCCTAGCGCATTGAGCCATAGATAATCGAATCTGAACCTTGACGCAGGGTTTACAGGACATGGGGCAACCATAATGACCGGATAGCGTTAGGTGTGCGCTGGAAGAAGGGGGTGGCAAAGTTCTTCGATTGCCCTTTGTTACGAACAGTCTGAAAGTTAGAAAGTCGACTGTGCTGAGGTTTTGGTGAGGGAGAAAAATGAGAGCTCGTGGCGAGGCTAGCCCACGTGTAAATATATTCCAATAGCTAGTTGATGCAGGTTGCCTCGTTCGACGACAGAGGGGCAGACCTCGGCATGCCGGCTAGCTTTTAATGCTAAGTCTCACATAATAGAAGAAGCAGAAAAGATTCTGACAGTCGCTGGTGAATAGAGGAACAAATCATAATCCGGAGAGCAAATAGTTAGTACACTTTTAAAAACACTACCCTGCGGAACGCCTCATCCAGATAAAGTGGCTGACAGAATAGAAGAGCAGCCGAACCGAAGATCTGGTTGTGGACAAAAGCATTGATAAAAAGAGAGAGCCGTGTCCGTGGTCCCTCTCTCATGAGTCGTGAGCGCGGTGTAACTCCAATGTTGGCGCAGGAGTATAAGAGTAATGCCCAGTTCTCCACGTGCAGTGTCGTAAGCCGTTTTTTCAAGGTCAAAAAAGACACCAAGAACACATCCTCCCACCACGGATTTGAGAAGGCCTTCCCGATTCACTACGGTCTAAGCTTTTACCAAGGTGATCCGCAGTCGAGCGATTTTTCCGGAGACCCATTCTGACCAATAATTGGAGATTTGAGGAAGAAAGCTTACGGCTCTCGTTCAGAACTGGGAGTCAAGAACGGCCAGAAACCACTGTTCTCACATTAATACAGGATGTGGACAGGTCAGCGAAATTGGTCTTTGGTGCTGCCAACTTCGGATCTTTCCAGGTGGGATAGGAATTACAAAGCTGTAGTCCAAATAGAGGAAAAGAAGATTCGATCCAGATTCTGGTATATAAATCCAGCAAAAATGCTGACTGCCGAAAGGATGATATGACGCGGACATATTGACCGATCATGATCTAGGACCAAGGCACACGATCTTTGCTTATTTGCCAATGCAGTTTTGATACTCTGCAATGTAAAAGACGGTTGGTAGGTATGATCTTCCCCTTTCGCTGTGGAAAAGTCTGGCTCTGGTAATGCTGTGTCAGTTCTCAGTTTTGAAAGGCAGTATAGCGGAATGAACTCGAATGACTAGCAAAGGCTATAACCAAACGCATCCGCTACCACCGCCGGAGCGGAAATCCGTATTCAGTTATTTCACGGCCCATTAACGGAGGGCTGTGGAGTAAGAGATCATGGAGCCGACGAGATATTTACTGTTTAACTTTCCACCAACTGAAAAGATCATCATTTGTAGTGGAGTTAACAGTCGATAAGTAAGTTCGAAAATATGTTTACGCGTTGCGACGTATTAATTCCCAGAGATCTTCGCATGCGGCTGCTTTAAAAATTAATCATTGTTGGTGAGTGGTACGGGTCTTATTTGTATTGCCGAGGAGTTTCTTCTCTCTCGGTTGGGCTGTGGTGTCGCACTCCTGGCGACCCCAAGGGGTGCCGACCGCCTGCCTGAGGAAACTGGCGGTAATGCACAAGCTTCGCTGCCGAGGGCTATGACTACTTTCTGAAGAAGCGAAAGGCACAATCAACAGTCGGAAATCTTTATGAAAGGAAAAAGGGATAGCTTGTGGCCTGATAAATAAGAGCGCCACTCCGCCTCGATGCATAACGCCAGCTGAGTTGAGGAGGTTTTTGCAAGTGTGGGCTGGAAGCAAAAGCTCATTTAATGCTATGGTAATATCGCTGCCCCGAATAAATAACAAAGGCGGCCAGGTTTAAAACGGATCCATAAGAATGGGAGCAAAGGAAATGTCAATACAAGAAGAAGTGTTTGTGTATCTAAACGTTCATAGGTGGGATTTGTGGTTAAGGCATCCCAGGGGAAAAGGAGTAGAGAAATCTTAAGATCTTGGACTTAGAGGAAGTGACAGAGTCACCCCATAAGGGGTGGCGGAGGTGTAAGTCACCTAGTATAAACAACTGGAGTAGGAAGCTGTTTAAAAAGATCTGCTAAGTCGACCTTAGCTAAATTCACTACTCGGAAACTAAAGTAGAAACATCATAAGTAAGGTCGATGGATTAAGCTGAATTCTTGCCGCTACTGCAACAGTTTCGTCTTGAGGCAGAGAGGCGACTGCGGGAATAAGGACAGATTGAATGAGTATATTCCTGCCCCCTCCCCTATCATGTCACCGTTCTTTCGTATCAACGAATTAACGGCGCATGTTATATTCAGATGGTTGAAGGACGATCACGATGACATTAGTCGAAAAGTTCCTGCAAAAAACATATGTACCCCTAACTTGGTAGTTACATATGTTTATTAGTTATTGACAAGTGTCTTCGAAATAGAGATTAATAATAGTAGCAGTAAATCCACGTGACAATCCATTGAAGGAACAGTTAGTCATGGTGCATCATTCGGAATGAATATTATGATTGGTTGATCTATTAGACGGACAATTGTCATCTTATTGACGGGTAAAGTGTGTACGAGTGGTTCAGATTGAGAGGGAAAACGACGCAAAGGTGAGGACGCGAGGCGTGCGCGGCCGGGAAAGGAGGCATTGCAATTGGCAACCAATGGGGCAAACAAACCTGGGGGGCTAAGGTATCATAACTACCAGAGATTTTTTAGGTTGTATGACATCTTTTAGGAAGATTTTCAAATGTATTTGGTGAAAAGAGCTTCACCATGAATGCGAGGAATAAGTGAATCAAATCCCGAATCCAACTTTATGGGGTTGGCTTGTTAATAGCATAACAGAGCCTATCGTAATGCTCCATATTTTATGAGTGCAGAGCGTATCAGAACTCCGCTAGCAAAGCAGATTCAGAAATGCGGGAGGACATAGAGTGATTTTTTCCATGTAAACATGGGAAGGAAGGTATCCAGGAAGGGTATTTGTCTTTTGAGAATGTATTGGGTACGACATCGATTTTTCAAAGGGAGATTCGAAGAATGGCAAAGGTCATGATTCTGGAGAATTTTCCAGACTTCATCCATGCGGTGATTTGGCGAAATTGGGCAGTTTGATTCGGAGGATATGGGACCTGCGTCCACCGGGCCTCTCACAATTTTATCATGCCAATCAACAAGACCTGAACGCTCGTTAGAGCCAGTTTGCGACGACGTTACGTTGAACAGTCATTCCCTTCACCTTATACTCGAAGTGCAGGAAGCATTAAAAGAGAATGGGTCATACGCATCAAGACTCATTTGGGCCCATGTTATTCCAACTTTCATCTTCTAGGGTATAGATACCCTAAGAGAGAGCCTGAAATAAAGGAAAACTCGGAGGGAGAAGATTATAAGGAAAGAATCAGAAGAACTTAAAACTGCTTGTAGACTATTAGATGGTAGGTGTGAGTTGTCATTACTGGGATGTTTGGTACCCAGTTTTGCAAGCCTTTGCATTTGTCTCAGAAATAGACTTATGGCATGGTCTCTTCTGAGTTGCATTACACCTGGGATCAGTGTGTTTTTTAGAAAATTCGGTTGCTCTATGATTTAAACGAATAATCTTTAACTTGGCGACTATTCTTTTTCTGGTGTTTTGTGAAAACATCTTTACCAGGTTACTTGAGTAATGTGGGAGGCGATTAGGGACAAAGAACCCGTCCTCTTGCATAAGTTTGGTCAACCTATTTGGTGAGTAGGGGACATGTATTAGTCTTGGCAGGGAGTGTTCCAAATTTTGCATTGGATGAGCTAACTTAGTTTCATTTTGATAGCTTGTTGAGAGTTAATATTCAGAATAGGCTTGTTGATGGCTTTTGGACGGATATTGAATCAAGGGCTGCTTCTTGACTCATTTGAGAAGTTGGTAGTTGACAGTACAGGTAGGACTGGTTGCAGCAGTACTTGCCTGAGTTTTCAACAGAATTTACGAGAAGAATCTATAAGATAGGTGTGTGGGCGGATTAACAAGAGAGGTGTGGGCAGCTGTTAATATGTGGCCGTAAGATTGATTGATTTGGCTGATATTTTCATTACCTGAGGCGTGAAGCGTATAGCATCTCTCCTGCTCTATTTTTGTATAATGGTACACAGCTCTAAAACCTCCTGTTCAAACAGTAAGTACGGGCATTTGAAAGAGGAACACGTAAGGGTCCTCCACAGTTTGTTTTTCACATGGAGTGTGAAAAATTCTCACGCAGATTGGCATGATGTCATCCCTCCATGTCGTACAGACCATATATAACGTTTTCCTGGAGGCGGCGGAGATGAACCGTCAAACCCGTTGGATCATTTGAAGCAAACGTCTGGGTCGAGCGATAAACGTAGCTGCCGAACAACTGTAGCTTTCGGAACCGCTATTTTGACGCTTTGTTAGGGACGATAAGGGGTATTAAAGTCGAGCAGTAAACGAGGATTGGTTTGTCAGGAGTTCCCGGACCCGAGATGGGAAATCTATAAATGTTTGTAACAACAAATCTTTTCTGTTGGAGTATCTCCATAAAAGGACAGCTGTGTCTCGTCTTTCTGTCATAAGCAATAACAGTGCCTTTAGATGTGTTTTCTTATTTCATCAGAGTAGAAATAAGAGGAACATCTTCCAAGAGACGTTAAGGATGACAGAGATGAACTTTGATTTCGCTAGCAGCTTTTACGGGAATGACCATTCCCATCAATTTGACTGGAGGGTTCTCATCTCCTAGGACTTCTTTTCAATGGTGCGCCTACTGAGAGGAATGGTTCTGTGCTCCTAGTAAGAGTTTTGGGAGTAGTGGGATCCAGTATGGTAATCATCGGGAATGCACATGTCTTTTGACCACTCCCTGAGTGGGTGCAGCGTATGGAGTAACGAATGAGTACGACTGTAACGGGGGAACCTTTACGGGATTGCCCGGGCCGTTTGGTCCGGACCTGGGTGGTTGGTATTGCTGGTCGGGACGAATCGGTGAAACTTTTTGGCAAAGGACCCTCAGTCGTAGGGAAAGGGAAGTTACAGCAATAGGTGTCCAGGTCAGAAGACAAGTAGGTAGGGACTCCGTGTCGACTAATGGCCAGGCAGGGAAGCTGACAAGATGTATATTGTTGGTGATTCGGCTCACTTTTATTTAAGTACGTTTTTTCTTTTAGGGACTTTTCCATATAAAAAAGTTAACCACAGGCAATTCGTCACCTGAATGACACTATAGCAATAAAAGCAAATTGAACTAAAAGCAAATAACCAGGAATGGGCTGGAAAGGCGAATATTTCATTAAGGAAGAGTAATCCTTCTCTCCACAGCGGGTCACCGTCCAGGGACCCACACAACCACCCGGACCCGACCCCGATAGGGTGGCTGTGGATGTCCCGGAAGATCCTCCCGAAAACTTACGTGGTGAGAAAGCGAAAAAGTCCCACCCGTTACCACACGGCACCTATAGTCTTCGCGCAAAGTCCCGAATTAACACCAAAGTGAATAGAACAGCCTCCCCATGGTTAGCCAGGCTCAGTTCCCTACAATATGGCGGCAACCGTCAAGAGTGTGAACCGTAATGACCCGGTTTTTTCAACTGTACCCTCATCCACGGGAGAAGTGTGGGGTGAACTGAAAAACCCATGCGAGAAGAGGCCCCCGGATAGCCCAAGGGGCTGTAGAGAGAAAAAGGGCAACCTTACACAAATACAAATAAATAAAGGGACTTATGGGTGAATTTCAATAAAAAAAAAAAAAAAAAAACATTTGAAACTGTGATAAAAGAGGGTGGATTGAAAGAATGGGAAATTTATGAAGAATGAGGGGAAAGAAAGAAGGTTGAAAGAAAGTGCATGTGTTAAATGCTAATGCACGAAATGCACATACATGTGTTACACGTGCCTGACACGGGATCGGAGGGTTCACACAATTAGACCCATCTGCATTGTTCGCCACACTATGCCATTGCCCAAGTTAAACAAGAAACGATAAACACCACTATGCAGAATATCAATTACACCCTTCCGGGCGTATATATATAATATATATATATATATATCATATCATAATATATTATACATATTATAATATAATTATAACTTATATATATATATAATATATAATATATTATAATATTATTATATATATATATAAATTAATATATAATATATATATAATATATATATATCCAATAACGCATGGGTCCAAAGCGGTACCAGGGAATATTCAATCAAGGAGACCAAAATTTTCTCGCGGGTTTTGTATTTCTAAATATATAGAATAGATATTGATAATATTATATTATACTAATATATATTATATATATATTATTAATATATTATAGTATATATATATATATATATATCCATATATTATATTAATATATATATATATATATATATATATATAAAATATATAATATATATCCCAACAATTTTCATTAACTCTACGTTTTAAATTCTCAAAGTTTTGCTCATTGCTTATCATTTGATGATATTTTTACTAAATATCTTCTATTGTTGTAAACAGTTTACCTGTTATGTATATTTTTTTTCCATTTTTCTCATTTTCAGCTGTAGTGTTCGATCCTTCCTTACTATTCAAATCAAAATATCTTTAATTCCTTTTGTTCTTGAATGCGAATCCTCCTCCATTTTATATTTTATTTATTTATATACTAGTATACCATAAAATTTAGGTAACCAAATTCACTTCACGTAACCCTCAATTTACTTACCATTCTAAACTACTACCATAATCTAATTAGATTGTGCTACCACTACTACTACTACTACTACTTGGGTAAAGATAACTCCTTCTATTCTACTGCAGGGTGGGGGGTGAGTTCAGGTATATTTTAAAATATTCAATATTTTGGTTCATTTATACCTGTTTCTACAATTTAATATTTTTAACTCAAGTAAATTTAAATTATTTAAAAGACCCTATATTTTCTAAACATTCTTTATTTCCATCGAACAATAATAATAATAATAATAATAATAATAATAATAATAATAATAATAATAATAATAATAAAAATAATAATAATAATAATAATAATAATAATAATAATAATAATAATAATAATAATAATAATAATTTTAAAAATTTTAAGAAAGAAACATACTTGAATTCACTTTTAGCTTTCGTCTCATAATGTAGTCTTAAAGCTATAAAAGCTTTAGATTAAAACATGGAACAATTAAACGCTATACTTATTGAAAGGGCTTATGAAAGTCTCTCTCTAACAAAAGTTCAAGAGGTAAACTCTAAAGAATATTTTAAATAATTTATTTACCACTAGCACTCATAGATGAACAAAAAGATGAACAAAAATTTAAAACAATTTTAAAATAACAAATTAAAACAAAAGACGGCAAGAAGCTTGTATTAAGAAGATCCTACTACAAGCAATTGAAGCAGAGATCGTGCTTCTTTACTCGTGAAGCGCTTTCAAATGGCGAGAGTAGTAACGTTTAAATGTTCTTCTGAAAGCGGATGTAATGCCACTTATATCGGATACACAACGAATGCCCTCAACATGAGAATGTGGCAACATGTGAAGGTCGCAACATAAGAATAAGCCGAGTAAAATATTCCAACATTTTCAAGAACATCACAAAAATCCCGATAAAAACGTAAAAGAAAAACTTCTTCATAATAAGAAAAAATGATTTTTAAGAATTGCACCCCAGAGAATCATTGTTCTTAAGTAAACACAAACCAGAGATAAAGCTAAAATATAATAAAATGTTTAATTTTTAAACATCTTTAATGACAAAAAAAAAAAAAAAAAAAAAGGCAATTATATTTAAAGTTTTGTAACTTTTTATAATTATTAGTTTTATTTATTTATTTGTTATTAGTTTATATGATATTTGTTATCTAAGTTTGCTTAAATTTAAAAAAATAAAATTATTTCTTAAAAATATCTAGTGTACGGATAAAAGCTCGGAAAGGTAATAAAATTTAGTTATTTTTTTATTCGAGAATAAAATTTCTTGTCGAAAAAAATATTTTCTATTATACGTTAAAGTTAATGCTAATATCGAGTTTTTAGATTATTATTATTATTATTATTATTATTATTATTATTATTATTATTATTATTATTATTATTAAAACTGTACTTAAGACAGTTGTTCACTGAAACCTTTTATAAGAGGTGGATCATTTAACAAGCATGAAATTTTTTTTTTAAAAAAATACTTAAATGTTTAAGGAAATTGAAATTCAGCAGTCTGTGATAGTCGCGCGCGTGGCGCACACACACACACACTGAGGTACAATATATATATATATATATATAATATATATATATATATAATAATATAACGTATATATATATATATAATATATATTGTATATATATATATATAATATATATTATATAATATAGAGATTATAGCGCCGCAAGAATACGAAAGAGTCCAGAATATGTATCCGAATGGCAAGTTATACCTGGTAACTACTATTAATATAGAAATATATATATATATATATATATAGTATATTATTATATATATATATATTATATATATATATATATATATATAATATATATTATATATAAACTTCCATTATCCCTTCTCCTTCTCAGAGGGTAACACAGGGACTACAGGAAATCCGAACTTTAAGGTCAAGCTATCCCAGAGCCTGTCCCACCAAAGTAGTTCGCAACCGCAGTTTTAATTCTTGCCTCAGGAAGATGAAAAACTCAGACTGCCTACGCGAGGATTTAAGACAGCATGTCCTCTCACATGAGAGGGGGGGTTTTTTCGGGCGGCGCGAGTCAACCTTCATACGCCACGAGGCTTATATATATAATATATATACTATAATATATATATATATAATATAAATATCATATAATATATAATATAATATATACCATATATATATATATATATATATATATATATATATATAATATATATATTTGAAAATTCTAAAATATTTTCGGTTCTTCTCAATAATCCGATTGCAAAAGTTTTGAAGAAAAAAACTTCCCCATTCGAAAATCTTGG
The DNA here is from genome assembly GCA_015478945.1 of Trachelipus rathkii. Classification (NCBI taxonomy): domain Eukaryota; kingdom Metazoa; phylum Arthropoda; class Malacostraca; order Isopoda; family Trachelipodidae; genus Trachelipus; species Trachelipus rathkii. The sequence continues at coordinate 19,163 of JABUQX010070833.1, read as the reverse complement.
ACAATGATTGATGATGTACGTTTGAGCTCGACGCTGCGGTTATACTGTAAATCCATATTAATAAAAATAAAACGTGCAATATATATATATTATATATAATATATATATATATTATAAATAATATATATATATAATATATCATATAATATATATATAATATATATAATATATATATATATATATTATATTAAATATATATATAATGAGCAAATGAGAACTCTATCCATATAAAGTGCTAAATTTCATGTTAATAATAAATAATAATAATAATTTATTATTATTACTTCATCATAAGCACAATATGCATCGCCCAATTAATCTCAATCGATAAAGTGACAGAGTTCCATGGCAAGGCGCGGGTTCGATTCCTATTCCGGATCCTATAGGAAAATTAACCTAGAGCACAGTCCCTCCGTAGAATAGGGTATGCCCCATGACTGGAACTTATCTATCACAATGTTCCAAAAAGAAGATTTTTTTTTTGTTTCTTCTGATTTTTTATTGTTTTTTATTCAGTTTTCCATGCAGATTCCAAATATGTTTTTAGTTTTCTCTAGATCGACCGTTTGTGTTACGACGGCAGGAAGTAATTATTGGCATCTCATTTTGTATGGTGGTTACCGTTACCAAAAAAAAATGATTTTTCATCTCTCTTCGCGATTTTTTATGTTTTTTTATTCAGTTTTTTGTATGCAGATTCCAAATATGTTTTAGTTTTTCTCTAGCGCATCAACCGTTTTTGCGTTACGACGGCATGGAGTATTGTATTGTTTACTCTTCGAAATTTTGTATTGTTTGTTAAATGCTGATGTGTTTGTGAAAACACAAAAACGGTCGATGCTAGAGTAAAACTAAAAACATAATTTGGAATCTGCATAAAAAAAACGAATAAGAACAATAAAAAAATCAGAAGAAACCTTAAAAATTTTTTTTTTGGAACGGTTACCACCATACAAAATGAGATGCCAATAAATACTTCCTGCCCTCGTAACACAAAAATGTTATAATACTAGAGAAAAAAACTAAAAACATATTTCGGAATCTGCAGAAAAAACTGAAATTAAAAAAACAAAAAAAAATCAGAAGAAACCCAAAAAAATTTTTTTATTTATTGGCATCTCATACAAAATGAGATGCCAAAAAATACTTCCTGCCTGCCGTCGTAACACAAAACGGTCGATGCTAGAAGAAAAAACTAAAATCATATTTGAAATCTGCGTAAGAGCAACTGAATAAAAAACAATAAAAAAACAGAAAACCAAAAAAAAATATTACGGTTGGTAACGGTAACCACCATACAAAATTGGATGCCAACATAAATACCACTTCCTGCCGGATCGTAAACACAAAAACAGTCTATGTCCAGAGAAAAACTAAAAAACATATTTGGAATCTACATAAAAAACGGAATAAAAAACAAAAGAAAAATCAGAAGAAACATTTTTCTTGTAACATTGTGAATTATTAAAAAAAAAATAATAATAATAATCTTAATCATATTTCATTGAAAATGTGATGATTGCTTTCAAAGATTTTCGCGAAAACGTGAATAATTTTTTTTTTTTTCAAACAATTTGGTATTTGCAACAGAATTTCTGCGTTCTCTTAATTAATTAATTTAGATATGAAAATGTCTCGTGTCAGCATCAATGTCAAATGAAGA
>JABUQX010070832.1:25000-48263 GCA_015478945.1 Trachelipus rathkii | reverse complement strand
GCTTCTTAGGTAGTGATTAGGTGATAATCTAATACCACCATATACTTATATTTGTATTTTTTATAGATTTATAATTAGTACCTTTAAGTGATTACAATGATATATACTATAGTACTAACCCTATTACTTGCTTAGTACTATTTTAAATCATCGCCCTAGTATAATAATTATTCATTATACTGCTCATCTTTCTATATATCGCAGCCCTTCTAATGATCTTATATCTCTAGTCACAACAGTTTACTAATAAAATCACAGCCTCATACCATTACATTCATATAAACGTTTAACATGAAAATACTATACTATCTATTATTATATTTAGTGTTCTTTACTTCATGCCTCTTAAGCCTACCAACAACACTACATATATCATATATCACTAACACCACACATATATATATCTATTATTCTTATTATCCGTGATATTATTTTTAATCACTCCGAGTGAGCTCCATATTCTCTATTATCGAATACCTGTTAATTGATACAAAATCACTATTTTATGGTCTTTAAACACCATATAATTGTTTTAAGTGCTATCATTCAATATTCTAGTGTATATATCTACTTCTGAAACAACAAACCGAATGTTTCAGTATCAGTATACATTATATCAGTATCATATAAAGGTATCAGCTTTGCTTAATTTTACTATTCTTCCCGCTCCTTATACTTATACATACACATAAATATACTATATATATTCATATAACATAATATTAATTTAATAAGATTATTTCAGTAATTTAAAAAGTTATATTAAGTTAAAATAAAATTTAAATTAGTATTATAATTATATATATATATGCTTGTTATAAATATATAGTATTAGCTGTACTTACTACATTATCGTAAAGTAAGCGAAAAAGTGGATATGGTTTGTTTGAAGTAGTTTTTATTATAAATCTAAAAAATGATATTCACTTAAATAATAGTGATTATTAATATAGAATAAAACTAAAATCTGAATGTACTTACGTAGAGTATTATAGTCCATCATATACTTTATTTTATATTTATATCCGTACTTATACCAATTACTATTAATCTTTCATATCATTATATTATATTATCATGCTATATAATACTATAGCGGGCGTAGAGCTGGGTTCAGGCGCATAATATCGCCGTGCGAATTTAGCCCGCTATACTATAAAGGGGAAGCTTGATCGTAGTATAGTTCAGCCCTAAACACCTATAGCCTCCAGTTATATAGGTTAATCTAGTCGATGAGTATCCTATACTAGTTAATATATGCGTCACCTATTCCATAATATCTTCTTTATCCAGGTTTCTATGTCACGTCTATTTATAATAATATACTCCAGTATATACATCACCAATATATTCCTCTATAGCTACCTTTAGTAATATAGCTGTGTATTTATAGCCTATTTGATTAAGGTTAGGTTACTGATTCTATGATATTCATTATTTTTAATACTTCCATTGAGTTGATTCCTTCTATGACATATGATAACGTGATTAAGACGAGTTATAATCGTAATCCTCATGTTCTTCCCTATAAAATTGACGATCTCTAGATTATCAATAAAGATATATTAGTAAATATATTATTATATCTATCACATTAATATATTAAGATCATATCTGGTAATTAACTATAAATAAAATGATGAACAATCCAATATACTAATAAATATAGTATTTATTTACGCGCGACTTAATCTTCTTATAGTAATAGATATTACTTAGCAGTGACTTTAGATGTTTAAAACTCAAGTCGCTCGACGTTATATATAGCTATTATAATGTATTATATATATATATAGGTACTAGTCAGCTATAGTATCCTTCAAAGTTTATATGTAATGAGAGCCTAAATTACCATCATATGTTTGAATAGTTATAGGCCTATATCACTCCGTTTTTATATTCGCGGATAGCGGTGGAGTGTAGTATGTATAGTTGATATTAATTTAAGTATATATAGCTATATTATATATAGTATTAGTTATATATACTTAGTATATGTTAGGAACCTAGAGCCAATACTGGAGTATATAGTAAAGTATATTATATAGGTGATTAATTTATGACTATAGTCATCATCATACTAGTATATGATAATAGTAATAATATATATATATAAGTGTATTTTACATATGATTGTAATATTAATTTCAAGTATTAATTAACATATATATATATACATGATATATGATGCATGAAAGGGGTGATCGAGTGATATGTAGTTATATAATCAGTAGTTATATAGTTATATATATAGTATATATGTATGATAGATAAAGTGTTATATATATATATGATATGTATCTTATGTAATATTATACTATATATATTAGGGTATATACTATATATATATTCTATATTATATTCATATATATTATATATAATAATACTATTATATTAATATAATATATATATATATTATGTATATTAAAATTCTATAATATAATAGTATATCCTTACGTAGCTTTCATACACAAATTCATCCACTTCTATATCTTCTATATTATCTTGTAGATATATATATTAATACCTATATATATAGCGTATATATATAATATTACTATATATCAGAAATATAGTTTTACTTATAAGTAATATTAAAAGATTAATACTCTACAACTATCAAACTATATACTATAACTGACACTTCTTTATTTTGCATACAATAAGTAATAATTACACCTATAAAATATAAAACTGCCTATATGTCATAATATTATTTTTATTTTTCCTATTATACTTATATATAATCTATAACTATAATTAGGGGCTAGAACGTTATGATCAGTTACCTATTATAATATAGGGGTTTTAACCGGTTTATATATAGTATATCAGGGTAGGTATACTTATATAGTACATACTCAGTGCCTTATCGTCTATCTCTCATACATCATAAAATGATATCTGATCTATCTGATCAGCCTTAGATACCTCATTTTCATTGGTGGTATTATATAGTAGCATTATATTAAAAATACAATTTTTTTAATATACTTCTACTATATTATTCTGCAGCTTATCTGTTTAATAAATGAACTATAAATTATTTATTATCTATATATATATATATATATATCAATATATCATATATTCTATATCATCTCATTCACATATCTATCTTTACTATACTTCATATATATCTATATAGTATATACTATAAAATCAATTAAGCTTCCAAAAACCTTATCGTACCTTTGCCGTGATACGGATGAAAGGTTGCCGTAAGGTGGAAATTGAACAAGCCTTAAGCTTTATGATAGGTTACGGTAAGCTTTGCTAGTTGACACCGGAACAGGAACTGTAAGGTTGCTTTTAACCGTGCCTTGATTTTGTTAAATCTGTTAAAAAACATCTATTAACAATCAGATGTAGTTGTATGCACCGCCTCAGACTTGCTTTGTTTTGGCAGAAGAATATTAAGAAGGGAAAGAGGCGCTATCTTCATAAGTGTGCCAAATTTAGAGCAGATTCCTAATATTCTAAATATCTTTAAATAAAGAAGCAGATAAATATATATACTCATATAACTCTGTAATGACTTACCTGTTATTATATATATATATATATATATACTACTATCTTTAGGTCAAACTTACATTGAAACAATATTATAACTCTATATCATATATATACTCTATATGCTAATACTATTCACTATAATGATTCCTATATGAAATACTACTAAATATTATATTAATAGTTATAAATACAATACTATCTAGTATTAACTGTCTATACGTATATAGTGAGTGTAATTGGAGTAATACCATATCAAAATGTGGGCCATCAGATCTCTAACTATATCGTTGACGTTATTTATTAAGGATTATTCATGACTAACCAAGTTAGGTCTTAAATCTGAGGCGTTAATAATTAAATGAAGTAGTTTTAGTTAGGACTTCTGAATGTTTTGAACGCTGAAAGTTATAACCTTAAGTTTGGATGGTCCACACACTGAAGGTGTCTGATTCGGCGAGGGTAAAGACTTTATCAAAAGGGTTAAGCTACTCTCGATAATATAATAATAGTATGACGTGAATCAATATAAATTTACCACTATATATATTATAGTGGTAGTGGTATACATGCTCCATATCATGTCCACAAATAATTATATAATGAGTATATTGAGTATATCATATATAATTTATATATGTGTTATATATTATATAAAGTGTATATATATATAAAGGTTAATGTTATAAGTGTCTATAGATTGTGTTTAATATATAATATTCTTACATATATTATAATTCTATATATAATAATAGTGATATATATAAATATAATATATGTAATAGTGATGATGTGTAATATTAGTATTAATGATAGTATAGTATTAGATTATTATGTGCTTTGTGTTATGTGTTGTGATATGTGTTGTGTAAGTGTAAAGTTATAATATATTGATATACTATTTTGAGTATAGTAATTATATGTATAAGTATTAGTACTAATTAGTGATGGTGATTGTATAATATAAGTAGGTACCCATATGATTTGAATTGTGTGTATTATAATTAGTTGATGTGATGTTGTATAGTGTATAGATATAACATTGATACAATATTAGTGATGTGCAGTATTACATGATTGATGGTGTGTCAGTAGATGTATGTGATAATAGTGATTAGTATCGATATAGTTTAGGATAATAATCTATTGATGCGTTATTTATAATATATATATTTGATTGGGTGACTATATTATTTCTTTTTTTTTTCAAGATATATTATAACTATTATATTATATAGGAATATTATATATAATACTATATTATATACTAAACTATTATATATATTTTTCATTGGTATATGAAATAATAAATGATGATAGCATATGTAACAATAAATAGACAGTAATACGACCTGAGAGAACATAGTGTAAACGTAGATACGATATTACATATAAAGTCAGGTATGAATATGCGCGTGCATATACATCATTACGATATATATGATATAAGTAATGTATATACTATATGAAATATGAATATATATGAAGTTGTATATAGTGAGTAAGGGAGGTAAATTAGTTATACTACGATAGTAAGAGGTCAATAGAATAGCCGTGGATGGGGCTCGAAAAATTGACCCCGTATTAGGTTTAATTATGGTATAATAAAGTGTATATAGTAAGATTCTACGTATAAATTATACTAAGGTCATAATCGATATATATAAGATTAAATTTGAGATATACATAAATGAAGGAAATCCTATAAAGTAATAGAAAACCGAGGCATATAGTACATAGCGCTACACTATTATTAAATATAGGTGAGTGCATCAGCAATATAATAAATAATATAATATTAAGTGTAAGAGAGGTAGGGATAGGGTGTATGGAGGATTATCGAACCCTACTTCAAACCGACACTTACAGTAGGTATAATATAAATATATATGATAATTAAGTGAGACATAATAATAATATGAGTTTAACCTATTCCTTCGATCGCATTAGTGGAGCAATAACATAGTAGTATAAATTGTATTATAATAATTACAGTATAAAACATATAGGCTCAGAAAAGCACATATATTATCAAGAGTAATTAAAGGGTAAGTTAATACAGAATAAATATAGTAATATATAATACGTGGTGATATATATATTTAGATATACTTATATATACTATATAGGGTAAAGTCTGTCAATAACTTAGTAGTAGAATTGTTCACCAATAAATGTCTAAGATTAATAATGAGGTGATAATAATATATAATAATTTAAATAGGGTTAAGACTATAAAAAAAAAAGAAGAATATAGATAATTGTAAGAAATTATAGCTAGCTAATATAATATATGTAATATATGATATATATTAAAAGATAAAAAATATATATTAAACTATAGACTATATTATATATATAGAGAGTTAAGAGATATAGGATATGAAATATCAAATTGAATACCCCAATAATGTATATTAGGAGTATTATCAGTATAATATATTGAATAGGGTAGTAGGCTGATCTAATATAATAGGGTAGGGTATAAATAATGCGTTAGCTATATTCATGGTATTTAGTTATATCATATATACGCGTACTAAAATACTCATAGGTATATATTTGGGGCCACTGCATTAATCTGTCTAGACATATAAGTGAAGGGTATGCCAGTAGAATAAGGTAATATAAATAAATATTTATCAGTTTTAGCGTGAATATAGTTCACTATATATATAGATATATATATGATATTAGTATATAAGAGAGCAGATAGATAAAAGATTAGGGGTATAGAGATTAGTAACTAAAAATAAGTGAAAGATCAAAAAAGTGTGCTGGAGATAGCTAACTCATGATAATATATATAGTTAGTATGGGTATAATATATAAGAAGACTCGAAAGGGCTATAAGAAAGAGAAGAAAGTGTGACCCGATTAGGAGACTGAAGAGATGCGACAGCAAGAACTATATGATGAGTATAGAAAGGAAATACAAGGGGAAATTGGGTATCCTGAAAAATATAGGTATAATATAGGGCTCCAAGTAAAGGGTATCATGAAAAGGGTATGTATTACATGGTTATAATAATAATAATAATTTATCACGGTATAATGTATAAGAGCTACTCAAGTAAAAGAGTAATAGAGTATCGCAGTTTTCATGAAATAAAGATATAAATGTGAGACGAGAAAGAAGATATGGAGGAGAAGTGGGTGTGTCGGGTGTGAGAGTATCAGAGAGCGTAGAGATAGAGATATGTTATCGAGTACACTGAGTCCTGATTGGTATATATGAGAGTAATTGAATGTGAATCGAAAGATTAGGTATACTATTAGTATAAATTCAGAGAGGTGAGATAGAAATACAATCAGTAGGAAACTGAGTAGAGAGATGTAAAAGAAGATATCGCAGAAGATAGAAGATGGAAGAGAATCAATGATGATTAGAGATCGAATAAGCTAGCAGGGAGGTATGTGTATACAGTCATAGTAAAGCTGGGCTTCATAATATACTATAATAACGCGATGAGAGTGATAATGGTGTAGAAGAGAGAAAGATAAAAGGAAGTGTATGTTGTGATATACCGTAATGAATTAATAAGCGACAACACTGAGAGCTATGTACACCTAGTAGAGAGAGAGGGCTCATGTATGCAAATAGAAATAGAACAATAAAATAGAATAGATAAATAAGTTTAATGTAGTAGAAATATAATTTTCAAGCAAGTTTATTAACAAAATATCAGTATACATAAATATAATATTTTAAGCCAATTCAATAAAATCCATTCTCGCACATAACTAAATAGCACATTATGATCTAAGTGAGAAATACACATCAATACAACTTATAATTACTCATAATGAGCTATGATATAGTATTATAACTCTAGTGATCAACGTAACAAGAATATATAAAAATAATAAGAAGATTAATGAAGAGGTTAGAATGGAAAATACTATTAGATAATTATAAATATTAAAATAATGAATGCTTACTATATCGAAGAGTAGGGTGATGTAGAGACGGAGCACTATTTACATCATTATGAGGTATACTACGTATGCAATTGTATGGACAAGAGGCAGTAATCACATAGAGTTGAGCGTATATCGAGCTAAAAGCACATCACTTGTATAGTAGTATAATCAAGCGCGTCTAATATGTATAGATAAATATCGTAGAAAATGCGATGACCAATTAGAGAGAGAAGATATTATACATTGTATGATATCATAGTAAGATACTAGTAAATGATCACATATACTAGTATAGTTATACATTACTTTAGAAAAGTTATAATATGTAGAGGTAAAGGGAGTTTAAATTAGTGTGTATAGTATTATAGTATTATGATGTATAGTGTGTATGTCATGTAAGCGGCAGTAGAGAGAGGAGTTTGTGGGATGATAAATTGCAAATTAATTTATATAAAATATGCCTTTTGGTAGTCAATTATATATGACATCCTTACAATATATTATTAGTATCCTCTCATGCTACCTAATTATTTATATTACGCATCGATATTACATAAATATTTCCTACTTATATAACTGCAACTATATACATTCTGATATGTGTATATACATTATATGGCCCTAGTTAGTTATATCATTATAATCATTACCCTCATTCTTTTTTCTAATGTATAAGCGAGCATTAAACATCATAGCTAATAATCTGCAATGATATAGAATAATTCAACTGGCTCATTTATGATTGATACATGTATGCGTATACGAGATATGAGACAATACTAGCACTAAGTAAGACTTATGACATATAAATATTTACCCATATGCATTGGTTATCTATATGATATATATACATACATCAACTATGGTGAACTACCATAATTTATGTACTTATTTATTTTGTTTAGTACCTTATATTATATCAGTGGAGGAGCTGGTCATTAAACATCTCGGCTTGTATATTGTCTAATAATAGTGGTCATTATAATTATTATAAGTGATCATATTTAGTACTTATATATAGACAAATAATATAGCGTAGAAGTACTCTAAGTCTATATATGACTACATCCATAGGGTAAGAGTGTTTATGAGTAATATATCTCATAGTTAATCATAATACCAGGATTTATAGTGATCACCTATAGTTGCACTACTTTCGACTACGGATTTACTACTACTTTACTATCTACTAACTATAGTATTAGTATATATTTTATATGACAAGAACTTATTCATATACCGTTCCCTTTTAATTACACTAACTTAATATTTCTTAGAGAAATTTTGTATAATAACTACATCATTACATTAACAATGATTATAGATTGTAAAGTCTATTATGGGACAAAAGTAAAAATATATTATACATTAGAAATATAGATATAGTATAAACCAGAGTTACTTGATACTGTTCCTCAATATCGATACTATCAACCAACTATATATATATATATTATGCTAAACTTATACTCTATTATTACTAAACAATTAATTTATCATAAACCGCTATTATATATATTTTACTACAGCTTAGCACGCTTACATAATACACTATATATTATATATATATATTATATCAATATATATATATACTATAGGTATATATATTATATATAATATTTGTATATTAATATATCTATATAATTATTTATATATAATATATATAGTTATATAGTATTTTATATTTTTATGATAGATATTATATATATATATATATATTATTATCATATATATTATATATTATTAATATATATTATCACTAATTAAACTCCTACTTTACTATACTTATAAATCCTGTCTTCAGATTAGTATCTACTTATCTGTCTGGGGTTATTCACTAATATACATATACTATATCACAATAACAGTATTTTCACCTTGGACTTTTTAGCAGCATGTCATAAACTCGATGACATAGGCTATAGTTAATATGTTCTTATATATATATATATAGTATATAGTGATAGAGTATGGTCTCCTTTATTCTATAAATATACTTATATATATATTTAGACAACTTCAATTATATATATATATAACAAGTATCATATAGCTAATTTGCACTATACACTAGGTCATACCTGCTCATATATATAGCCTATACTAATAGTCTGTTAATATACTAATACATTTTATATATTGTCTATAGAATAGCTATATTATACACGTAAACATAAAAGTAAAAAGTAAACAAGTAAGTAGATGTAGATAGTGATTTTCAGAACGAACATGATGAAATTGTAAAATGCTAACCACATAGTTGAGTAAGATGCTAAAAGAATCGTAAAATAATTGTTAAACATGTAAAGACCTACATCATAACTCAAAATGTAACATAGTATAATTTATGTAGACCATATGTACAAATGTTATACAATGTAAAAGTTACTACACATGTAATATTGTACAAATGTAAACACATCCTTAGTAATATGTAAAAAGTAAACATAAAGGTAACATAAGTGTAAAATGTACAAATAGATAAAATGTAGAATCGTTACCATTCAGATCAAAAGTCGCTAACACATGTAACAGTATAAATGTACACACAAGTTAAAAATGTAAAAATGTAAAATGTGAAAAAAATGGCTAAATGTAAAATGTAAAATGTAAATATACAACATCATACCAAACGAGTAATAAGAGTAATATAACTCTAAAAGTAAAAGTATAATTCATGTCTAGAAGCTGATACCAATTACTAATGTATAGATAGATTTCAAAAGTGATCAAAGAGTTAAAATTGTAGATCTGCACATTTCGTAATATATTTGATGTAATAATGAAAAATGTAAACGGGAATGCGCAAAATGTAAATGTAAAATGTAAAATGTAAAAGTAAAAAGTAAAATGATATAAATAAAGATATATATATTACAGTAATATATATATATATTCTATTTTACTATTATCATATCTTACACTCATCATACATTGTTAATAAAATTAGCAAATATTATATTAATATCATCCTAATATATATTATACCTCTAATACATAATCATCCGTTATATACTAATAGGCATACATTGTATATTACTTCATGAGTCACAATTTATACTATTAATATACTAAGCTACTATATATCATATTCATATCATTATATATATAATTAGTTTAAAATAGTAGATAATAATAATAATGGTGACTAAAAATAATATTTTTTTGAATTATATATTATATCAATTATTGTAAATTTATGAATATATATTTTAATATAAAATATTTTTATTTAAGATTATGAAGCAAGACTTATTTTAATATTGTGTCATAATTTATTTCAATAAAGATTTCTCAGAGACATTTGTCTATGTCACCATTAAACAAATATCAATATTTGGATATAAATTTTTTATTATATTATATGTATAAATTTTTTAAATACGTATTCATTATAAATATATGTATAATTTATATATAGTATGTAAATAAATTATAATTGTTTATAGTAAACTAATTTAAACTTGCTATCAAACATATATATATAGGTGAGATATATATATATATAATTTAATAATTTTACTAATGATTTTATATATCTATCATCATATATCTATCATTATTCCTCCTATATAATAGTGGTAATATAAATGAGATTTATATTATTGAGTTATATACCATATATAAATATATCGCTATAAATACCTAGGATATACACTATATATTAAACGATTTATAATATATATGCTATATACTATATTAATATCTCGAGATAGATTATAATCCGTGAAAAGTTGATATATTTGAAAGTCTATATTACTGATAAGTTTACGATAATACTAAATACAATATGTCGTTACATGTAAAGTATTGTATATATACCAGTTGTTGTTTCAAATCAATACTATCATGTACATCTCATTGAATTTAAACATCTTGAGATTCATTTGCAATTATTTCACAACATATTAATTATAGTATTATACACACACAGTTTTGAGTTGTCATTGAAACTTATATAAATTTGTTTAGCAAAACTTATTTTAAATATTAATATGACGACATTGACCTCTACCCTAATATAAAATTTTAAATAGCTGTATAGCTATATCATATATTTCTATATATATAATAAGTACTACTCAAAACGAGTTTTAATGCAATCGTCTTTGAAACATGCAAGGATTTATAAAACGTAGTAAGAATATATATATTCAGTAGTTGAAGACGAATAGTGTGATATATATTTCATGAAATAAATAGTTAATGTAGTAGTGTCTATATAATATATCTATACCCTCTCCATTCTACATAATCTATGACTAAATTACATACTTACATTATACCTACTACACAGTACCTAATATTTATCATATGATAGAACCATCTTGCCTCTCATTGTATTCACATATTTATGACAATACTACCTATATTAAGTATTATGTTATTATACTAAATATATACTATATCCACTTTATATAAATACAGTAGATATATATGAAGTGATTGAAGTCTCTCACACAATCACAATTCACAATTATATTATATATAGATAGTGCATAATATATAATTTTTTAATATGAATTTATATAAATTAAATAATATATATATGATTCGCTGAAAAGGTAATATCATGTTTATAATGACTATACTATATAGTAGATAGTAAGAGTAATATATAATAGGAGCTGATCTATATTGAGTGTAGGATATGTATTATAAGTATTATTTGACCCTACAGGATTTTAATATGTAATATATTATATATATACTTATCGTATTCTATATCTATTAATTATGATAACAATTGGCATACATATACCTATATAGGCTATTAGCGTATACACTATACCACATTTAACACTATTAGCGAGTTAGTACTGTATAGGCTTACTTATCTAATCATGGTTCTTAATTTATATTTAGTCGTGAAAATATAATATTCATGATTTTATATATATGATATTCTATAGGTTAGTATGGATTTATTTATATGAGCAAAAGTGTATATTAATGTAATACAAAAACGATTGCCTGACCAATTGTATGATGTAATATATTGAATAATAAGGTATAATATAGGTTTTATTGTGAAATCAATTTTTAAGAATTGCAAGCAATTTTAGTATTGATTATATAGTACTTCATTAGGTAAATATGCTAGATGATGAATCTAAACAAAACAAGAAGATAAGTATATAAAGTAAAGAAAATATACTATATAAGTATATATTATTATATTAATATATTATATATATATATTATTATATATATATATATTTATTATATATTATATTATATATTATATAGTTATTATATAATAAATAAGCCTATAATATGTATTAAATAACAAAATATACTTTATGTCATTATTAAATATATTACATAAAAAACTACATATTATAATATAATATATATATATATATATATATTAGAATATAGTAGTAAACGAAGACTAATGATGTATAATGATAGGAATGTTCGTTGATATGTAGTATAGCTATAGTGTATGCAAGTTACATTCTTATTGTGGTCTTATTGGTACATATTTATATTTACTTAAAAACTTATTTGATAGTTGATGCTACTATACAATAGGTTACTCTATAATATCATGTAAGGTATATATGATCTATGTTGATTTAATATCAGCTCAATATAGGTATAGCTTATATTATACTAGTGCGGTTATTTAACCTAGGGTGATTACCATATATATATATCAAACTACGAAGTGAGTAATAAAATGAAAAGAAGTTTTCGTGGATCTAAAATTTGATCAACTCATTTTTATACACAGTTTACTATGCTTAATAAAAAAATAAAATATGTGCCACTTTTTATTTAGGAAGTGATTAGAGATAATACTTAATATGATAAGTACACTGAACAGATTATTATCATTAAAGTTGTATAGGTAAAACTACACTTAAAGGATGTACTCATTACTAAATATTTTCAAAAATTATCCGCTAATTTTATTACTACATATTATATATATATTAAGGATCAGGATAATACTTTATATAATTATAATATATATATAGATATATATATATAATATATATATATATTATTAATTATAGGTATATATATTTATATATATATTATATTTATATATATATTAGTATTTTTAATATATATATATATATTATTAATATTATATTATTATTATATTATTTATATATATTATTGTATTATATTATATATATATTATATATTATATATATATTGTAATGATATAATATTATTATTATATTAAATATATATATATATATAGATATAATATTAATATACAAATATTAGTATAATGATAATATTTAATATATATTTATATCTGATATAAATGAGTTATATACTATAATATATATAATATATTTTGAAAATACATTCTATAGGTAAGTTACGTTATATATCACTTAAAATTAATTATAGAATATAAGGTAATTTATATATATAGGTAGTATATAGTATATATGATTATTATTTATTATAATATAATAGTATATAATAATATTATATATTATAATCTATATATATTAATATCTAATATTAATATATATATATACTTATATAATATAATAATTAATATATATATAATTATATTATATATAATTCATTATATATATATATATATATATCATATTATATATTAATAATATACATATGATATATATTCTACGACATCATATAGGTATTTCATTACTAAGGTATATCATAATATATAATATTGTCATATACTTTGATATGATAAAAACTAACATCACTTAATGAATAATTTATCGCCATAGAGATGAACACATCTAGATACTACTACTCCTATAGCTAAAGATTTAGCTACATTATTATATACAGTATATAAATATAATATCTTGTATGATATATCCACGTATAAGAATTACTATTAACACATATAGAATCATCACTATATATGGTAGTATAAGTCGGTTACTATCTCCTGTTACTATATACATCCAAAATACCGGTTAAGTAATAACCGCCTAGGACTACCAGACCGAGTACATATCACTTTATTGCTATGGGAAAATTATATTAGTATGCATATTTTGTATTAAATTCTCATTCTGTATATTATTATATATTATATGTATATATATATTTATTTATTATATATTAGTATCTATTATATTCGTATATCATACACTTGACCATATAAATACCAGGATAGATATATGAGTGACGTATATGATGGATCGAAAGTATTGGAAATTATATTAGTATATCAGTGATATATTATATATATATATATTATATATTACTATATACATATATTATACTTATATATAATAATATATATTAATATATAATTATATAATATATATACTTATTATATATATTTATATATTATATATATATATTATATATATATATATAGTTATAGTATATATAGATATATATTATTATTTTAATATATAATTATATAATATATATATATATATAGGTATTAAAATATTATATATAATAAGTTAATATTATATATTTATATTTATAATTAATTTATAATAAATTAAATTATATTAATATATATATAGTATCTGACTGCCTCCGGAGTTGGCGGATAGACCTATTTAAGTCAAAAATGATAGTGATATAATATATCATTACCTATATATATATATATATATCACTTTACTCATATCTTGGTGGACTATAGGGAATTATAGTTATTTATTATATTTACATTCCCATTTACTAAATTGTCTTCCGTTATCCATCTGGGGATAGGGGGAAGATAAGATATGATAGGATAATATATATATAACTATCCCTATACTCCCACGCATCTATAATATATATATTATTTCAACAATTCTTCTGTAATATAATATCACTGATTAGTAATCTCATTATCTATTTTTTACACGATTATTTCTGAAAGCCTATTTCCTAATAATTATAAAAACTTTTTTAAAACACTTTATATAGATTATATATAAACGTATTAAAAAACATTATATATTCATTTCTTTTTATTTGATCTCTTTATAATCATCTCTTTATAATCATCTCTTTATAATTTTTAGAATCTCAATTTTAAGAAAGATATCTTTAGCATCATAAAACATGAACTGAACATATAATTCATTGAGTACAGTCATCCCCAATACATCAAGTACACTATACACATATACCTTCTCTAACTTACTTCATGAATGTCCTTTATTATTAAAATATATATATACTTGATATTCATAGTAGTTATGTTAAGTATTTATTCACTGAGGTCTGGATGAGAAATATTCACTCACTACCTACTGTAGAATTCTGATATAGTTATTAGCAGGGAAGTATATTATATCTTAGTTCATATAAGTACGACTTATTTAGAGCAATACATTACTACATATAGCATATACATATATCATCCATAACTATAGACATATTACAAACTATACTCATATACACTCTCATCATATTTATAGCATTGAATACTAATTATACATATATATTCCTCATATGATTTCACTGTATAATATAAATAGAGAGAGAACTCACACAAATACGTAGAAAAAGTGAATATATATGAGACTGATAAGGTGCAATCCAGGTTTCCTGAAAGAGATAGATCTAGCAGTAGATAAAGTGAACGTTTTATCATACTTAATATGCATACAGATCATTCTACAAAAGTCTAGATGCAGTAATACTAACATATACTAGTGACTAAAGATGAGACATCTGAGTCGATTAGTATATGTAATTTAAGTATATAGTATTTGGATCTTAGTAAGATACGTACTGTGATTTTTGAATATATTACATATACTATCATTACATACATATTACGATATATGCAATAATTCATAATTCTATAATCATGTTATATTTATCCTGAGGATTCATATACTGTGATTACTGCTAAGTTTAATTATTTCATTTTTAAGATATAATTATATAAATTACTATCAATCATACTAAGATTATGGCTTATACATAGGAGCCTACTACTATTCTAGGTTTACTTATAAATAGTGGTTAAGTGATAACCTATTACTTAATACTTTATATCTATCAAATTCATTACTATAATATCTCGATCCTTATATATGTGTATAATACTTTCTTTTCTAGTTTATATGTGCATCTGTTGGTAGGAGTTACTATATGTGTGTGGGTATTATGTAATATTATATTATATAACTATATATTATTTTAATTATTATTAATATTATACATTATACAATACATATATCATTATATATATATCTAATATGATAACATATAAGTCTTGAGTATAATATATTAGGCAATATAAATTATATACAGCTGTACATTATATAGGATATATATGACTTACTCTCTTAAGCTCCCTTACCATTTTGAGGTTTATATCACTCCATATTGTTCATCATATTTATATTGTCTATACTCTTTAATACAAATATATCTTTCCTTATCTCTCTATCAATCATCTTATAATATTCTCTCTCATTATTACTCTCATTACTAGTTATATCGAGACTTACTCCTATAATTACAATACTGAGTACTTACGGTTTGTTTGAAGATGGTATAGAATCATATAAAATTTACATTATCACTCATACCTTATAATATTCTGATAATTGAGTTGAGTTATCATAACTTTCACTGTCAAGTTAGGCATATTATGTTTATTATCTAGAATTTATATTACTAAATCTTATATTCATTCAACGAATCTCAATACAGTATACTGTATTATTATATACTAACATCTGTTATTCAATATATATAATTATATTTAATATATATATACATTTACGTATACCGACGTATAATATAACTATAATACTCATTACCTGAAGTTTTCGAACGAAAGCTCGCAATGATAATAAAATCTGTACTCCTATTTTGCATCTAGAATTATTGAGCTTTCCAATTAGTTCTATATACGATTTATTATTACAGTATTCTATTCTTATATAGAGGATATACTCTGGATAGTAGATATTCTACCTGTTGATGTGTTACTAAGTACTAACTACTGTAGTAGATATCATCTACTTTAATAAAAACTAACTTCTTAACTATATCCTATATACTATATCCCGGATTAGACCTTATGGCATCACTCTTCAGATTACTTCTGCAGTTCAGAACTAGACGTTATAGTGACCTATAGGGACATAGGCACATCTAGTGAACTTTATAGAACATATAAAATTAAATTTGAGTCTTGGATAATACTTACTATATATATAGTACACGGAACTTATGGGTAGTATTTCATTGAGTTTAGCTGTATGAGGATGTTTATATTATATTATTACTGCTGATATATTTAAATATATTATATAATAAGTTATTATTATGTATTTATTATAATATAGGGCCTAATATATATTTATTGACTGACCTTCCTTGAACTATGGTCAGTTATTACTCTATATAATAACTATATTTATGTTGGATCATCTTATGACTCCCCGTTTCTTTTATATGAGGTAAAATAGAGTTACTAGTCGTAGTAGCTTATATATGTATTAGTAGTGTAGGACCTACTATATAAACTTTATATAAACTACCTTATGGACTCATCTTCTATCTTATACTCAACACGATTTGATCAGCATAGCTTATCATACTTTATCTAATAAGTGTATAATTATATAAGGCAGATACTATAACAAGGAATTTTGAACTATACTTACTTACGTATTATTCCTACTATATACACTAATTTATATCGTCATTTCATACGTAGTCACTAATTAAGGGGTGTTTTACTACTACCTATCTAATTAATTATTTAGGTGATGAGGATATATTGAAATACCAGATATGGGTACGTATATCTGTAGTCTCCTTCTTTCAGTCAACTATCTGATTCCTGATTAGGATCATTGTATACATCTATTCTCTTTGATTCTCCGCTTGTTATTTTAATACTATATTACTCTCTCACTTAACAGCACTAATTTACTTAGTACAGCCCACATATATTAGAAGTAAATTTTATGCGCTACTATAGGTTTATTGGCTTTCATGGTATGTGGTTTTATCTAATATATATTTACTATATTTTAATTGTTCCCTATATATATCCTATTATTTTAAAAAGGGCCACTGCTATCAGTATTGAATAAAGTTATGGTATTATACATATAAAATCATCTATATGTGGATAAAACATAATACACAATTAGCCTAGGACAGTATAAGATAATATATAGATAAAAGGTAGATAGGCTTATCCAAATATTTCATTATCATCCACTATATTCTTTACTACTCCCCTGTAACTATATGTCACCAAGTATTTGATAGCTTATACCGCTTTTTTACTGCTGACTTAACTATACTTATCTTCTACTTAAATTTATTTTTTCTGCAACATTCTCTGTTTCATATATACAATACTCGTATAAATCATTTATACCCTCTTTGTTAACATCCCTATATTCACTTATCCTACTCATTATTAAGAATTCATTACTTTTTATTTACTATAATCATAATACTAGAATTTCAGTTCTTTTATAGTATCTATTATACTGTACTATCAGTATCATATATAATAATCACTATTACTGTGATTATTATTTTATTACTATTGATATATAATTATATATTCTATCTATAAGTCATGAGTTTATTCTTAGATAATCATAATAAATCAGCACATTGTGTTATTATTCAACAATTTATCATACTACGTACCATTTACATTAGCATATACATATCCCTATAATAATATTCAATAGATAATGTATATACAGATATTGTGAGAACTTTAACTATAATATACCTATATAGTTCTTTATTAACATTATATAGTATATAACCTCTAGCTTATATGATCTTTTTATCTCTTATTACTATTAATATCTTTTACTTATATTCATGATTTAATATCTTTATACTCATTTCTCATAGTTTATCAATATTGATCATCTTTCTATGTAAATATTACTATACTGTTCTTCTCTGTTCAGTCTATCCAATACAGGAAAGAATTGATGCGTCCCATGACCCCTCCGAAACATTGATTAACTTCTTTATTATATATGAGCTTCCTCCATTAGAGATGACTTAATATATTATATTAACTAGCTTCGATTATGGTAGAGATAGGGTCCATTATGAAGTGATTTCATTTATTAGAAACACTACAGTACAATAACCACAGTTACGACTGTATAGTAGAGAAGGAAGTATAAAGAAAGAATGAGAGATAACTAAAAATTAATGAAAACACCTTGCATCAGATCAATCCGCTGGCGAAGTTAGTCATTTAATGTATGAGTTATTGATATCGTATATCTCACAATAAAATTACTATAAACTACTATTCTAATATTATATTACTTCATAATTTATACTTATAAAATAAATCATTAATTTTTATATCTAACACTAGATACAGTCTACCTATATTTAATATGACGCTCATCTCTCTCTCGTTACTATATCACATACATATATATATCTCTATATACCTATATAGCTACTCTACTATAAATCATCTCCTCTCATCTCTTCACTCTATATTCATATCTATATCATCTATATTCATATATCTCACTCATTACTATTCTCACTTATATTACATATATTACTACTATCTAATTCTACTCTCTAATATCTCTATCATATTCTTACTATCTCATTATTAAGATAAAAGAGTACTAATTAACTCAGTATCACCACTGTGGATTCCTCTTCGTAGGTTACTTTAAAAATCCATTGAGAGCTTACTCAGAGATTGTAGTGAATTTTTCCTCGGGAAATTGATTTCAGTTATTACTTGTCTTTTAACTATATCAACTCATTCTCCATTACCTGACTTAGAAGTAATCTTACGCTTAAATTTACAAGCTTTTCAATTCATACACTATTCTTATAACTAAATATGATTATTAATGTATAATAAGTATTAAACTCACCCCCGCTATATCTTTTAAGGTTTCTTAATATATAGTAGTAATAGTGTAATCATGTTAGCTATCCTTCGCACTATTATTATCTAGCACGTATAGTTTTAAATTGCTTATGATAAATTATGACCTATAATAATATTTTGAGCATCATACTATAGTAACCTGTATAAGCATATCACAAACATTAGAGATAGATATACATAATATACACAATATAACATCAATATATAATTATAATATACACATAGCATAATATATATTATAATACACAGCGACCAATGAGAGAACCTCACACTCACGTGATACACGATTATACACCCGCAAGTGATCCTGAGTCTACTTCTTTGGCGTACCCCCCGGGGTACGAGTACCCCACTTTTTAGACAACTGCTCTAAAGTACAGTTTGAACAAAATAATAGAGGGCAGAGTTGAGCAAAGAAAAATTTATTACAGAATGCTTCTCATTAGTAATGAAGTTGCATTAAGTATTGCATTAAGGAGTTATTAAATAATCTTTCTTTTCCACAATACTTCAGAAACAATGATCTCAAAACGAAATGAAATATGAAATGAAGAGAGTGGAAGACTGACAATTTTGAAATCAAGATAAAGACCCAAAGATGTAATATTTTTAAAATGGAACTGGAGCCTTCAAACAAATTTCTTTTCTGCTCCTCAGCCTTATCTAATATCCTTCCCATAAATTTCAAGGATAAAATAAGATGTAAAAATAAAACCGTTTATTTACTCTACTGATACATATATGGGATCCTCCATTAACACAAGCTCCGTTATGATCATTTCATCAACTCGTAACCTGGTTTACGATCTCATCAATCTCATATTGTTCTGTACCTAAAACTTAAATAAATATTTAAAAAGCAAATTAAATTTTTTATAATTTCTTTTAAATATATATTATATGTTAATATGATAAAGTGTCGAAATATAATAAATAATTTGTAATTAGAACAATATAATTCATAATTATAATTGCTTCTGTTAAGTTACTACTGTCTCCATTTTGTTGCATCTTTTAAAAAGTTAGATATATTCTGAAACTTACCACAGAGTGATTCCTCACAGTAAGTTCCACTTGGGCAAGCAGTACAGGGAGCCCCAGATATGTATATCGGCAAACCAAGGATGTTCCCACTTTCTCCATAGTTACAAACCACTAAATGTTTTGTAAATATTCCATCTTCGAAAATAACTCCTCCACAACCAACCGCTTTAGTATTTGCCCAAATTATTTGCGTGTAATGCCCGTATGTCCCAGCGGTTGTTTTTCTAAAACCATATTTCAAGGGAAAAATATTAAACTTTGAAAATTCATTACTAAAAATAATAATAACTTTTAAAACTTTATCTCTTACTTGAAACTAGAAATCAAATTTTTGGAAAGATTTTCGATTTCTGAGGTATACCAAGAATCTATAACACTAATGAAATTGATTGACGATATATTACTCACTGCTGTCGTGCCGAAAAGAGCAAGGTTTTGCCCAACATTCAGGAATCGACCTATATATATATATATATATATATATATATATATATATATACCCCTATATTAAATATATAATATATATATATATAATTATATAAATATATATTATATATATATATATATATATATATATTATATATGCGTATAATTAATAATAAATATAATATATTATATACATATATATATATATACTATATATATATAGTATATATATATATTATATATTATATATATATATATATATATATATATATATTATATATCATAACCCACCTTCTCTCCTCAAGACTAGGGGTAAGGTGCGCAAAAATGCACCGGAAACAGAATAGTAGAAGAATATGAGGAAAGTCTAAAAGAAAGCCCAACCTTACCGCTCCTATCATACTTTTTAGTGAGAATTAGTAGCAGTCAGAAAATTCACCCTAGAGCTTCAAGGGACCTAGATGGACCCTCACTATGACATCTCATCAATGCGGGGTTCATTCATCCCTTGACCCAGATGGGCCACAACCATACCACCTCACAAAACCCCGCCATTCACCCCTATTATGCACCTTTCTTCTCGCCTCTGCCAAACTCACATTTTTCTCCTCCAGGCATTCCTTTACCAAGTCAATCCACTTTTTCTTCGGTCTCCCAGCCGGCTGATTCCCAGCACACTCACCACTATACATCCGTTTAACCAACCGAACAGCATCCATCCTTTC
The DNA here is from genome assembly GCA_015478945.1 of Trachelipus rathkii. Lineage (NCBI taxonomy): Eukaryota > Metazoa > Arthropoda > Malacostraca > Isopoda > Trachelipodidae > Trachelipus > Trachelipus rathkii. Next base: position 25,781 of record JABUQX010070832.1, on the reverse strand, counting down.
CACATGACCAAACCCTCTCAACGTAGCTTCATTTATTCTTTCATTTACTCCTTTCTTTACTATACAGATGGGCCACAACCATACCCCATCACAAAACCCCGCCATTCACCCCTATTATGCACCTTCTTCTCACCTCTGCCAAACTCACATTTTTCTCCTCCAGGCATTCCTTTACCGAGTCAATCCACTTTTTCTTCAGTCTCCCAGTCGGCTGATGTCCCAGCCAGCACTCACCACTATTACATCCGTTTAACCAACCGAACAGCATCCATCCTTTCCACATGACCAAACCCTCTCAACGTACCTTCATTTATTCTTTCATATACTCCTTTCTTCACCCCACACAACTCTAAAAAAAAAAAATTTTTTTTTTATTTTACAGTTGTCACCACCACTCACGGGCAGAGCCCTATTCAAGGAGGGGGTGTTAAAATACGTTCTTACCTCATTTTATCAATTCTTCTCACATCTAACACTCCCCTAAAATTGTCCATCTGAACATATTGTACTTAAGATCTATACCTCTTATTCCAGATCATTGTCTCACTACTATACTTTAACGCAGGTAACAACATACCTTCATGTAAGACCTTAGCGCACACAAAACCAACTCATCCGCATATATATATATATATATATATATATATATATATATACTTAATAATATATATATTTTATATATATATAATATATATATATATATATATATATATATATATATATTAGTTTATAAATTATATATTATTATATATTATAATATATAGTATATATTATTATATAT
>JABUQX010070832.1:12500-17500 GCA_015478945.1 Trachelipus rathkii | reverse complement strand
ATATATATATATATATATTTATATAAAAAAAAATTTTTTATATATATTATATATATATATATATATATATATATTATATATATATATATAATATATATATTATATATATATAATTTATTAAGTTTACCTTAAAAAAAATTCTTTGGCATAAAAGGACAGTCGGAGGGTCAAATTTCTAAGATCTGACAACCAACGGAAAGAAATCGAATCTGTCAGTCTATGTAAAATTGCGCCTGACAAGATTAAGATGGAGAGGTGTATTCTACATATATGCTTCATATTATTATCATAATTTTTATTTTTATCATAATCATCACATCAATTAGTGTTATTTTTTATCTGAAGACTTTCGCGCTGGTTATAAATGCATTTATAGCAAAATGGACGTTTACTTGCTAAAATTGTATATAATGAGCTATATAACTCTTTACTGACGACCCTTTGAACACGACTGTACAAGTCAAAAGAAACTGAGGAAAATGGAGAAAGGAATTGTGTCGTAGACTTTATCAGTGAAGTACATGCGAGAGCTAGAATAGAGGTTAAGTTTTGGGTAATGAGCTGAACAGAGAAAATACCAGACTCTGTGGAAAAACTTTTTCTTATAAGCCCTTTTTTAAAGGAAGAAGTATTTATATAGGGAGATTACTATACAGTATCCGTTGTAATAGTGGAAGTATAAATGGAGTTCGAAGAGCAGAAAGGATTGAAAAATGTTAGTGAGAACAGTAGAATTGATTAGCCTAAAAGGCTTGATTTTCGCCTTCTCAACAAAGCTGTGTTTGTGAAACCATCCCAAATATGAATGTTCTCCATACAGAGGCTAATGATATCAATATAAAGAGAAAAAGGTGTATGTGATGTCAAGGAATTCTGAATATCATCAAAATGCCTTACAACTTCGAAGCTTGCTTAATAAAAAAAAACGAGATCCTTCATTAAAAGGTCAGGAGAAAATGATTACGAAGAAAATTAAGGATAGATGAAGGTTTAAGTCGTATTTTCAAAGATGATCAAGCAGTTAATTGGAATATGTTGAACAGAAAATTATAGGAAAACAGTTTTTAAGTTCGTTGGTTAGAGCACCATTTTTTTTTTTTACCCAAAGTAATTATGACGGAATATAAGAGATCAGTTGTTCCATGTAACCTTAATAGCATTAGTTATTCTGGTGTCCTGACAGGACGATTTTTCAAAATGAAACGAGCAGTGAAGGGAGAATCGTCAATTTAAGTATTTGGAAAGTTGAAGAGGACCGTTAAACGAAAAGTAGATGAGAGTTAGCGATAGAACAGACCACGAGGCAATAGCAGTTAATGAAAGATTTAAAGGATAATACAGAGAAAGTTTACAACATATAAATGGTAAATACGCGATAGAGGAAAGGTCTAATAAATCAAAAAGCTCGTGGCAAGATATCGATTTCCTTCGATATACCCAAGACCACAGTTAAGAGTATTTCTGAAATAAAAGGGGAGCGGAGACACCATGAATAGAGAGGAGGAACTAAGAAAGAAAGGAAATAATGTACCAAGGGCAAAGTTCGGAAGCAAAATTTTTTAAAAAACGAAGGAGGAATACCGTCAAGATCAAACAGTTTCTTAGTATTAAGTACAGAGTGTAGAAATAAAATCTTAGAAGAAATCAACATTAGGGAAATAAATATTTTACAGGAAGGGATAAGTGGAATAACTCGGGGTATTATTTGAGAGAGGAATATATAGGTTAAAGGTTAGAACGAAGAGTAAAAAAGGTTAAAAGCAACAGGTGATGTCGATGGAAGGAACAAAAGGAAAGTAGAAAGAGAAAACGCCAAGTTAGATTTCACATTTTAGCAAAATAAAAAAAGAAAGTAAAGAAGCCGTTTAAGTAAGCACATTTCGAACGAGAAACTTTTTATGTTACAAGAGAGTTGATTCAGATTGATTCCAAATGAAATGTTATAAGCGCGAGTTTCTAGAGTTAAGAAGAGAGTTGTTAATCTTAAAAGCTGCGTGGCTTGTGGCAAATATCACAAGAACAAGTAAGAGTAACGCAAAGGCTTTAAAAGTTAGTTGAAAAAGGAGAAATGGTTAGCAATGCTCCATGCGAAGAGAAAACCCACATCGGTTATGTCTGCTCACTCAGGGGAACCACTTCCTTCATTTCAAGGAAATCAAAGATTATAGCCGAAATGTCTGACCAGATAGCAACACCCCTAGTTCCAAAGACTATCCTTTCTGCAGAAAACTTGGGAAAAATAAAACGAGATTTCGGATATGGAGGATAGTCACACTAGCTCAAATAAAAGAAAATGCAAAGCACAGAGTTCAGTGCAGTGGTACCCGGTGAATTAGCGATTATTTTATGAAAGTGCGTGTTAATGCCTCGGATAGCTAATAAAAAGGGATTGCTCAATTCGTGAGTGAGAATTTTGAGGAGAAAAAGGACCACTTTTCAAGAAGTGGTGAGAGTATCCATGATAAGGTAGAACTGCAAAAACCCTATAATAAACAAAAACAGAATCTGGAAAGGAGGCGAACAAATTCAGAGGGATCCCCAGAAAGACCTCTCCTATAATTTATCTTAGAGAAGGAATAGATCATTCATGAGAAACATCACTAAAGAACTTAAATGCTATGAATATTGAATTACAGAGAAAGAGGAGACACGTGTCCGGAGGCTTTTGTGGATGATTTCGTTGAGGATAGATGAGGAAAATCTGTCAGTAATCTGAAAACATCTTCTATTTTCCCTTTTTTTTTTTTTTTGGCAAAATGTGAGAAGAGAACGTGAAGAGGAACAAGAAATATTACTACCTACAAAGAATTGTGTTTAGTGTCACAAAAAAGAGGTTGCATAATTTTGAGACGAGAATTAAAATTATAAAAAGGTAATTTCTGAAAGCACCTTCTTTCTTGCATTTATTCAGCACGAGAATAAGTTGACATTGACGAAAGTTTTATGAGTTCTAGTTGGAGAAAGATAATTTCCACCTGTATGCCAGACAAAATTTTTTATTGTATTTTATACACTCCCAGTGGTTCCTCCCACCAGAGGAATAATCATTTCGAGGTCAGGCCAGTTAGCACCATCGCAGTTTCATATACGTTACCTGGCCGATAGCAAAAACATTTAATGTGGATTGATTAGAAGTTGTCACATGGACTAGTATGCTAGACTCTTCAAAACCGATCAGGAAAACAGGTAAGGAGTTGCACTATATGCTCAAGTTTGTTCGGATGGAAAAATGATAAGCATGCTCACAAGCTATATGTTGAGAGGTAGAGGAAAACCATCGGCTGTGGTGAACAGTGAAATCAAAAAAAATGATTTCGAAAAAAAAGAAACGGATTAAATTTTTTTGGGTTTTAATGGTCAAAGAACTTAGGAGTCGGTAAAACTAGGATATAAACAAATAAAACTGGTGAACTTAGCTGTCAATTGGTATGACATCATAAGCTTTAAAATGAAAAATTACGAACACTAACAAATATCTTTACACAAACAAATTCCTTTTGGATAGAAACAGAGGCTAAATAGTAATGGGGAGGAGTTTGGTTTGCTCTAGGCGCTCAAATACAAGCTTCGATTAACAACAAAAGTTGAGGTTCAAAATAAGGAAAACAAATTGATGCAGTACCGAGAATGTTGCAGAAATTAGAAGAAAGACCGTTCACCAGAACAATTCATCAATTTTGAATCGGTATCAACCTTATCACCGGAGGTCAACGTAAGTTGAAAAGGGTTGTAAATATGTAAGCCCCCCAACTCTACTCCAGCAAAGGTACATTTATGGTCAGCATTTAAAAAAAATTGCCAAGACCACGATGTCCAAATAGTACTTAGGGAGTGGGGTTGAAGTAATGAGCTTCTAGAGCTACTACTGATCAAACCAATATAGACCTAGTTTTGGATCGAAATTATAAAGAACTTGTGCAAATCTGGCGCAAAAGGGACGAACTATTAACTATTAGAATTTACAATGTTAACTTAACATTTCACGCAAACAATAGAGGGATAATTTCTTCACCGCCTACGTCCATCCTTGTAAAATGTTGAGAAAAATAGATCGAGAAGAAAATTTGCACAAAACAATCTTGAAACAAAAATGGGATCTTACATTGATCAATGTAACTGAATATGTAAAAATTAACAAATCTGTAAAATATATATTTTAGAGCAATGTCCCAGAAGTAGTAAAAAAATCAGAAAGGTTTTTGTAAAAGAACTAACCTTCATTCACTTGTGTGCCCTGCTTTAAACTTTCAGATCTCAGTTTAATGCCGTGGGTTGGTTACTCTTTTGCATAACGAGGTTCAATTATTATGTATGATCATTCATTATTCAGGATTATAGAAACCGTTCTAATGGACTGGAATCTGTTTTGTCTTCAAGAAGTGGAAACTTTGGATATACTCAAGTGGGTGTGTAGCAAATTGTGCGGGTACAAACTAAACAGTGGTCCTTGAAAGTATTTTTAAAAGAGCAAGATGCTAAGTTTGTATGTACTGTGCAGTGTAATAACTTTCACAGTTCGCCAAATTTTTACTCTTTTTCCACTTTTCACTGTGCAGTAGCAGATTAACTCATATGGGAGTAACTGGATTCGGATTAACTTTATTCTTTATAAAGTAATATGAATAACGAATTTTTTCATGTACTGCATAGATTAGATTAAGGGAAATAGGAGTGTATATGATCATGCCATTAAACGAAGGTACTCAATTAACGAAATAATCTTCTCATAAACAGCAAGGAGAATAAGGGTAAAAAAGTTTGTAGTTTATTGAATCTTTTATTACAAACATTTTACAGTAATAAGCTGTGTGATGATCCATCCATCGACACTATCTCTTCAAACTCCTATGCTTCCAACTCTCAAACTAGATCAATATACAAGATTAAAGAAATTAGTTTTCTTGATAAATCTAATTATGCGTAACATTTTTTAATTAATGTGAAGGTTGATTAGATTTTTCAATTATATTTAGGATTTTATAAATTTCAGTTTCATTGAT
>JABUQX010070832.1:0-5000 GCA_015478945.1 Trachelipus rathkii | reverse complement strand
GAGATCTAGAACGTTAGGAAGGCGGGGGGCCCGGATGGCATTTCCTCCCCGTGTTTTGAGAGTGTGCTCCGAGCTGGCCCCTCCCCTCGTTCATCCTATATTCTCTATGTCTCAATACTAACACTTCCCCTCAGTGTTGGAAGCACGCACATGTCAACCTATTCCGAAAAAAAGGAAGCCGCTGATCCTTCTAACTATCGCCCTATAGCTCTCACCGGTATTCTATAGATCTTTTAAACCCTTCTCAACTCTCACTTCTGAGACCACTGGAATCTCATTCTCTTCTTCCGACGCCAGTACGGCTTTCGGCGGTCGAGGTCTACTGGTGATATATACTTTCCTATTTAACCGGTTTATGGTTTTCCGCCCTTAGGAACTACGGGGAGACTTGCGTGGTGGCGCTTGGACATATCCAAAGATTTGACCGGATATTGCATGCGACACAGGTCTCCAATGCTCTTTTCCTGCATATTCATCCATTTATTTATTAAACTTGTCTAGTGTTCTTTCAAATCGTCATTTCGGCTGTTTTCGATGGGGGCGACTTCTTCTTCCTTTTTGTTCCCAATGTTGGTGTTCCTCAGGGTTCTGTCTTATCGTCTACTGTATTCCTACTTTTCATTAATGATCTTCTCACCTGCACAGTCTAACTGTATTCACTCATATGCCGATGGCTCGACCCTTCATTCTTTCAACTCATTTCAATTCTTGCTCCCTCTTTTACTTCAGGATTGCCTCTCGTCTTAATCTTTTCGATTCTATTCTTGCGCTATCTTGATAAGATTTCCCAGTGAAACTCGTCACAATCTTGTGAATTAAATTCTTAAACAATTTAAGTTCTTCATATTTCCCTCTCTAAGAACCCTTCTAACTTTCCTTCTCTTTCGACGGTTCTCTCGTTCTTCTGTACTGTTAACAATAAAACATCCTTGGCCTTAACATAAGACAAAAAAATTGTCTTTGGAAACCTCACATACAACGGTGCTAAGGCGGCCTCAAAGAAACTGGGAGTTCTGTTTAGACTGCGAGACCCTTTTTTTCCTCTCCACAGTTACTCCAGTTTATACAAGGGCCTCATCCGCCCTTTGTATGGAGTACTGCTTCATATCTGGGGGGGCTCAGGCTTTCACCCGGCTTCTGGATAGGGTCGAGTCAAAGCAAAAAGACTTAAAACTGTCCTGTACTTTTCTAGTTCAACTTGACCCTCTATCTTTGCGGCGCGTTGTTGGTGCTTTTTCTCTTTTTCTATAGGTACCGTAAGCGGCAAGTGGCTCGAGGGAGCTTTCCACTCGCGTGCCACCTCCTTTAAGACGCCCTCGTAGCACAAGGGGTGCTGTATCGGCACAATGAGTTTTTGTGTGGATATTAGCACTCCAGACTTAGTTTCGCTGTGGTCCTCATTCTTTCTGCACCTCTTTCTGTGGAATTCTCTTCCATCTTGCTTGTGTTTCCTACTCAATTTAATCTCCCTCACTTTAAGGCCCGCGTCTGTGCTCATCTGCGTGATTTGCGTTAGTTGATAGTTTTGTTGATTTTAACACCCCTCCTTGAATAGGGCTTTGCCCGTGAGCGGTGGTTGTCTGTAAAAAAAAAAAAAAAAAAAAAAAAAAAAAAAAAATTTGAATGCATTCCTATTAAACAACTAAACGTATTTTTATTTTAGGATTTAGCAGAATTCAGTTCTTTAATGAATTTCATTTTTCTCCGTCTCAAGATTTAGTATGGACAGATAAAGTCGAATACTAACATTAATAAAGTCTACAATCTAATTTGTAGGGTTTTTAAGGTCAAAAACGTAAATTCTGAAGCTGCCGGAGGTTCAACCTCAAATTATGCAGTATACTTGCACAATTCTAAATAGTTAACTTAAAATAGCACTCCATTTCGGACCTTCCCCCGCTTGATGCGAAATTTCAAATCAATTTAAAGAACATTTTTAACTTTGCATACAAATTTTCACATAGTTGAAAAAAATAATTTAAATTAACAGAAGTTGGCTTGTTCAGGTACAATTAATTAACTTAAAATATCTACGAACTCTTATTATAGAGTATATTCTCCTTCTTAAATTTCCGAACCTACAAAGCAATGTTAATAGAAAAGATCAAAGCATTAATGACATCAGATTTACTTTCAACAAGTTTGTAACTTATATCGTACAACTTTTTTTTTTTTTAAGGAGTAGGGGACACATTTATAGTGCTAATAATAAATTGCATTGATTAATCGGTAAATCTATTTAATTTGAGCTTTTTTTTTAACTCGTGTAGAAGGCAGTTAGTTTTTCGGTTCTGTTGTATGTTTTTACATCTTAAGAGATTGACTCTAGAACATTCAGCTTAAATTTGTATAGAGGACAAGTTAATTTTTGTATTTCTTTCAAAGTATTTGAAATTGATACTGCACAAATAATAAAACGGTGAAATTTCGTGGTTAAGATATATAATTGCACATAGGTAAACTATTATTTTACGGCCACGTTGAACCATACAGGTTAGGGCTAGATATACGGCCACGTTGATATATACAGGTTAGGGTTAAATTTACGGCAACGTCGATCCATACAGCCCGCAGTAGGCGATAGCAAATAGCTGCTGTCAGTATATATATATATATATATATATATATATATATATATATATATATATATATATAATATATTTATAAAAATTATATATATATATTATATATATATAATATATATATATATATATATATATATGATATATATATATATATATATATATACTATATATATATATATATATAATATATATATATATATACAGGTTAGGGTTAAATTTACGGCAACGTCGATCAAATTATTATATATCAAATTAGTTTTCCCTTGCTTATCATGCTGTAAACTTTTCAGTATGTTGGTATTAATTGCTATATTGTATTTTGATTCTTCCTTTTAAAATTTTTTGTCCACATATTTCTTTCTATAAATATAGATACCACAAATCTTAGATATACATGAATCTACGGTAAAGGTCTATAAACACTACTCTCCCTTATTTGAGAAAATATAGACCTAAATCAAATGTTTCCTCATTTTGAGTATATTCTTAATTTTATATAAAGTGTTCACCTTGTGAAATTTGTGAGCATTTTTTGATATTAGCTGGATCTTTGAAATCATTAATGAATATTATTGTAAGTTAAAAATTAGATTTTCTTGAAAATTATTTCAAGTTAAATGTAACATTTTCTTGAAAACTATTCGGAGTTGAATATATGATTTTCTTGAAAATTTCATATTCGTCATCGAGTTGTCAAAATTTTATGGTGTGTTTTGTGACATATTCTGTTTATCATCAAACTTACATAGGTCTTTTCAGATTCTTAAAATAAAATTTCCTTCATTAAAATTTTTTCAAGATTCAAAATATTTCTTCAAAACAAGTTTTTTACTATTTCTTTCTTACTCAAATTCAAGTTTTCATTGTTTTGCTGAAAGTACAACAAAAATACAGTGAAGGAAGAGCTTATCAGTTCATAGGCTACTTTACATTTCCTGCACGACTAATAAATTACATTACTTTGTTTATCTTTTCAAATATTCTTATCTATGCTACATAATAAAATGGACTCTTCTTATTTGAAAAAGAGTTTATTAATTTATTTAATTATTTTAATTAATAAAATATAAATTAAAATATATAGAACCTAAACATTATTATAAAATGAAATTAAAAAGTTAGATAAACTATAAGGAAATAATAAGTATATTTATAAAAAAAATTTAATCTTTTGGATTCAAAATTTGAATTTTGCAATATTTCATTTGAAAGAATGTGAGGTTATATGAAATAAAAATGCATTAAAAAAACAAATTTAATTATATATATATATATATATATATATATATATATATATATAATATAAAAATATATATATATATATATATATAATATATATATATATATATATATATATATATATATATATATATATATATATATATATATATATATATATATATATATATATATATAAATAAAAATAATCTCTCTTTAAAAAATAATATTTTTACTTTTTTTGTCCAAATCAGTTTAAATTTATCACAAAAAATTTTTTTTTTAGATTTAAAAAAAAAAAAAAAAAAAAATTCTTTGGCTTAATTGAGTGGTTGACTCTTAAATGAGATTTTAAAATCTAAAAAAAAGGCGTTTTAATCTTATGTTTAACTTTATTTATCAAAATAATGAAGATATTCTTTTATCGCCAAATAAATACAATAGTATTGGCGTTGTTATTTAACTGTTACTATAAGGTTGCTAATTTGGAAATAATTGGATTTTAATACAAATCATGAATGAACGTATACGTTTGTGATTCTTGCTTTTAAGAATGCCTGCAAATATAGAAACTTTAAATGAAAATGAACTAATCGAAAAATCTTATTCTTTAATACGGCAGTTCTTAACCTTTGCTCTATCACGAATTCCCTTTAAATATCTCTATCCCCCCCCTCCCCCAACCAATATTTAACCCCGGATTTAAACCCCAAAAGTGCATCAAATATTTATTTAAAGAAGGGAACATATTATATTTTAATAATTATATATATATAAAAAAAAAATAATTTTATTGAGAAATAACAAAGTTAGTTTTTTTTTAATGCAAATATGTTCAAAACCTATTATAAAAAAAAAGTTTTACACAATCAAGCAAGGTAAATTAGTTCAACGTTTCCATTTATTTCATGCTTACTTTCATTCATTTATTTTTCTACTTTAACTCCAAAAGATCATAACATTTCCTTAAGCCTTCGCGGACCACTATTAAGAACCATGCTTTAATATATTTAATCTAATATGTTATAATCACAAACCCGCCGATGCCAGATTTAGCTCTGTCACATATCAGATCTGGCACCCTTAGCTACTTTTTTGTTTTAGTTGTCGTATTGTCGTGTTTGGTGTGTTTATATCGGTTTCCGATGTCCCCGAGTCGATTCCCATTAGTAATTGCTACTTTTCGGAAATATGTTC
>JABUQX010070831.1:35000-42265 GCA_015478945.1 Trachelipus rathkii | reverse complement strand
GTTGCATCTGGTGTGGGTGCACAGATTATTCAAAAGTGTTAGTTCTGTTGGGATATTAATACGAAAGCTCGTGTGGAGTAGCTCCTTTTATTTGGAAATTGAGTTAGTTATTGTTTTCTGCGATTTATTTATGGGTATGATAAGTCAAACTTTTTTTACTATTTTTTAGGGTTTACACGATATGTTTAAGATACTTGAAAAAAGGGTTGTTAAAACAGAGGTTACTAATTGAAGGTTGAGAATTGTGCATTTTAAATATATTTTAGAAAATTGTTATTTCTTTTCCTCTCCATTTTATATTGCAAATTTAAATGTGTATAATAAAGTAGTTTATTGACTCAGAGGAGTCAATGGTTGACGGCACGGTTTCAATATATATATATATATTATATATATATATATATATATATTAATATATATATATATATATATTATATATATATAAATATATATATATATATATTATATATTATATTATATATATATATTTAATATATATATATAATTATTTTATATATATATATATATATATATATATATATATATATATATATTATATATATATAATATAATATTATATATATATATATATATATATATATATTATAGTATATATATATATATATTATATAATATATAAATTTATATATATATATAATATATAATATATATATATATATAATATATATATATATATATAATATAATATATATTATATATATATATATAATATATATTTATAATATATATATATATATATATATATATAATAATATTATATATTATATATATATATATATTTATATATATATATAATATATATATATATATATATATATATATTATTATATATATATAATATATATATATATATATATATATATATATAGTAATATATATATATATTATATATATATATATAATATATATATATATATATAATATATATATATAGTTATATATATATATATATAATATATATATATATAATAAATATATATATTAAGTATATTATAATATTATATATAATATATATATATATATAATATATATTATAGTATATATATATATATATATATCATATAATATATAAAATAAATATATATATAACTATTAATAATAACTATAAAATAAACGTGCAATTGCTCCACTTCTATTAAATTCTAAAAAGCCTCCTTTGAGCACAAAACACGGACTACCTAGTCTCATGTGGAAGTTGGGCTAATGAAATTAAGCATACTTCAAAACGCGAGAATAAGTCAATATAAAAACGCTATCTGTGGTAAATTATTCACGACAAAGTAGACAAATTTTTCGATTGTTGAGTGAGGCGTGAGAGATAAAAGGCTACGTCTTTCATTCTGAAGTGACGCATTGTTTGTGTGGCTTCAAATGATTTTATCTTCTTTCAAAAGTTAATTTGTACAACTATGTAGAGTAAAAGTTAGATTGCCGATGTTAAAATGATATATATATATATATACTATATATATATATATATAATATATATAATAATACTAGATATTATATATATATATATATATATATATATTTATATATATATATATATATATATATATATATATATATTATTATATTAGTATATATAAATATACCTTATCCTATTTCCCTGTGTTGTGAGGAGAAAAGAATTCCCGCAACGTATGTTCTGCGTGTCTAGAAGGCGACTAAAGGGACAGTCGTACTTGGGTTGTATTACCCTACTACTATCTATTTCTTGCCAGGAATTCTAATGCATGCCTCGGAGAAGGTCGGATCGCCGTAAGCGACCTTATCTTTCGGCGAAAATGTATGAATCGTTTGGGGTATATGGAATGTCAGAGGAAATAAATATGATGAGGAGAAGAGGAGAGAGAGAGTGAGGATGTATTTAGAAAGGGTAAACTTGATTTGCTCGCTGTGACTGAAACAAAGACTGGAAAAGGAAGCGTGATGATGAGTAGTGCGGTGCCAAAAAATGTGGTGTGCTTAAGTTGGAAAGAATTGAGAATGGGAGAGAAGGAGTGCGATTCTGATGCGAGTGACCTGTGGCACAGAACTATGGTGAATTTTTGTTTGTGTACTAGAATTCTAATTTAAGTTTGGAAGAGCAACAAGGTACGTGTGGTTTTTGACAATGGTTCATCTGAAGGTGATGTTGGAGAGAGTGCGATTTTCTGGGATAATCTGAATGATATTTTTGATGGGGTGAGTAGGAGCTTTTCAGATGTTGTGTTGGGTGACTAAATGGTTGGAAGTGATCATAAAGCGGATAGTTATAACAGGTTGGTTTTTGGGGGTAACAGAAGAAAGTGAGATGGTAGGAAAGGTGATTGATATCTATGAGGAGAGATATATGTGTTCAAAAACAAGAGTATTCATAAGTTTATAACTAGAGGTTCGTGTAGGTTAGAGATAATATCGAAGTTGAAAAGTATGAATGATTTTGTGTTGGTAAAAGATGATGAACCCTTTGATGAGTTAAATACAGTGAGGGGTTAGGGATGGTATTATCGGATCATCATGTTGTTTTATGTAAGATTAAAATTAGTGGGGGCTTGGATGGAGATAAAGGTGATAAGGAAGGAAGGTTGGGAAGAATTAGAGTGAGAAATTAAGTGACAAGGTAACCAAAGGAAAAGGTATTTAAGAAACGCTTGCAAAATAAATCCAGTTGAATATGAACAAGTTGAAACAGAACAAACGAAGGAAGTGTTTGTTTAGTAGTTGCAAAGAAAGAAGCATGTAGATGAGCTAAAGTAGGAAGTAAGAATGTGAAATGAAGATGTGATGCAAGCGGTTAAAAGTAAAAAGAGGAGTGGTTGAATGTACTAAAAGCCAATGATGAGATTTCAAAAGAAAGACGTTTTGAAATATATAAGGAAGAAAAAGGAAAACTAAAAGTTGCATACAATGGAGGAATAATGAGGTAAATGAACAGTTTGGAAGGAGGATGGATAGGGACTTACATGGGAATAGGGAGCTCTTTTGGAAGGAAGCCCGAAGAGTCAAGAATGAGAATAAGGGAATATGCATAGGATAATAAATAGGAATGGTGCTTTCGTAACTGATGAAATGGGCGTGAGGAGAGTGTGGAGGGAACATTTTAAAAATCTGCAAACCATTGGCAGCAATGAAGAGGTGATAGTGATATGTGTGAATTTGATGGTGCAAGAAGATATATGTATTTTGGGGATGAGGTAATTAGTAAGGAGGAGGTAATGGGTAGAGTGAGAAGGTTAAGAATGGTGAAACTGCAGGCATAGATGGAATTACTGGGAAAAAATAATCAAGAATGGAGGTGAGGTGGTGATTAAATGGATTTGGAAGTTGTTTAACAAATCGTTTGTGGAGGGTATAATTCCGAGGGATTGAAGGAGAACAGTAAAAGTACCCTTATATAAGGGTAAAGAGGAAATTGTAGGAACTATAGGGGAATTAGTTTATCGAGTGTTGTAAAGAATATATATGCAGGTATTTTGATTGAAAGAGTGCGTCGAGTGACTGAGGGACTGATTGGTGAAGAATAAGTGCATTTAGAAGTGGTAGAGTATGTTTGAATTCAAATTTCCAACTGGCGTACGATAGGATTAATAGGGAAGCTCTATGGCAGGTGTTAGTGATATATGGTGTTGGTGGTAGCCTTCTGAATGGAATCAAAGTATGTATGACGATAGTGAAGCTTCTGTAAGAATAAAGAGTTGAAAGTGATTGGTTTAATATTATTAGCGGAGAGAGACAGGGATGTGTTATGAATGGGGTTATGAAAGAATTAGAGGTGGAAGTTGCAGGGGATGGTGTTAGAATGATGAAGAATGGAAGAGAGTAGAGGGTGCCCTACTTATTATATGCGGATGATTTTATTTTCTGTGGCGAATCTAAAGAGTTTAAGAGTATTGGCAGAAGGGTTTGACAGGGTGTGTAAAAGGAGAGATTTGAAGGTAAATGTAGATAAGAGTAAGGTTATGGTAGTTAGTGAGGGGAATCCGTGGTGGGAAGTTATGTTAGATGATGAGCAACTGGAACAAGTGTCTGAGTTTAAATATCTAGGATATATGTTGGATGAAAAAAGAACGGTTGATGCAGACAGAGTATAGTAGGAAAGATGTGAATGGTAGGAAGGTGGCTGGTGCAGTTAAATTGTTGGTGGGTATAAAGGGACTAAGTCTTTGAGTGTGCTAGTGTGCTGGATTGAGGGTATTGTTGATACCTGTGTTAATGTATAGTAGTGAAACTATGGTCTGGAATAAGAGTTATAGATCTAAGGTACAATGTGTAATCTGTTCAGACGAACAATCTTAGGGGAGTGTTAGGTGTGAGAAGAATTGATAAAATGAGGTATGAACACATTAAGGAGTTGTGTGGTGTGAAGAAATACGTAAATGAGAGAATAAACGAGTGTACATTGAGATGGTTTGGTTATATGGAAAGGATGGATGATTGTCGGTTGGCTAAGCGGATGTATAGTGGTAAGTGTGCTAGGAATCGACCGACTGGGAGACCGAAGAAAAAATGGATTGAATCAGTAAAGGAATGCCTGAAGGAGAGGAATGTGAGTTTGGCAGAGGTGAGAAGAAAGGTGCATAATTGGAGCGAATGGCGGGGTTATGTGAGCGGGTATGATTGTGGGTCTGGCCAAGGGGATGAACCCCACTTTGACACGAGATATCACAGTGAGGGTCCGTCACAGTCTCGTGAAACCCTAGGGTGGATTTTTGACTGCGACGAGTTCTCACTAAAGAGTTTAAAGGGGAGGGTAAGGGGGGGGGTTTCTTTTCGACTTGCGTCATAATCTACTACTTTTCTTTTTCCGCTGTATATGCGACGCACCTCATCCCCAATCCCAAAGGAGCCACGTAAATGGGGCCTACATCACCCATTTCAAATATGTCAATAAATTAATTGTAGTTCCGTTATCATTACATAAAAAATAACCTAAATCGTTTAATTAAATCTTGAATAAATATTATTACCATGAATGTGTACAAGCTAAACTTCAATTTATTTGAGTACCTTAGATGTTTATCAACCAAGAAACCATTATTATGGTGAATTAACCCCCTCTCCCCTGTATATATATATATATATATATATAATATATATATATATATATTATATATAGTATATACTATAATATATATATATTATATTAATATATATATATATAATACATATATATAATATTATATATATATATATATATATATAATATTATATATATAATATATTATATATATATATATATATATATATCCCCTATATATATATATATATATATATATATATATATATATATATATTTAAAACAATTCTAATTTATTTTTGAATAATGAATAAAACTAATGTTTACAAAGTTATTACTCGCTCTTGAAATTCTTAAGAAATCTCTGATAAATTATATATATATAATATATATATATATATATATATATATATATATACTATATATATATATATATATATAATTAATATTATATATATATATATATATAATATATATATATATATATATTAGGTAAAAGCTTACTTAACGGCAACGAGTTAATAATGTAAATTAGCAAATGTACTATATATCAAACGAAAGTTAAAATAAAAATAAACATTTTTAGGCGCGAGGGAAGTTTTCATTGTTATTAAATTTTTTTGTCTATTTAACGAACTACTTTATTGCACGTCTATTGAAATATGGAAAAGAACGTTGAGCAGTTACCAGATGTGACTAATTTCAGCCATTTTGACTAATTTCATAAATTGCCTGCTAAAAGAAGAGAAAAATTTTTAGCCACTCGTTTTTTTGGCTAATTATGGCTAATTTCTGTTAGGTTTAATATTAATATAAAAATCATTTCAAATTGTAATCATTTACATCAAATGCTCTTTTTGATACACAATGAGCGTAACTTTAGCTAACCTAACCTAACCTAATTAGCCCCTAGAACATCTGTTTATGTATCATAGAGGCTACCGGCGAAAAAAATATTTCTTATCCCATCTCCCGTTCCGTGTGGCCGTTAAGTAACTTTGGCCTTATATATATATATATATATATATATATATATATATATAATATATATATTCTTAATATTTATTATTATATATAATATATATATATATATATATATATATATATATATATATATATATATATGCGTTGCATATGCTATAAAAGAGATTTATTTGTTGCTTCCGAAAGTAGTTTTTTTATTAATATTATTATTATTAAATAAACGTCTCCCCCAAAAAAGACTAAATATAAAACAAGTTCTGTGATACTGTGTATCGTTACATAAACTTACATACATACACATACATTCATAAAAGATACACAGCGTTCGTGCGCACCTACTGTACATATATATGTATATATATATTCATAAAAAAAATGAGACCCTAAGTTTGAATTAACAAGCTATATAACTAGTAAAAATGGCATAGCAAAGGACATTCGGAATGGAAAAATAAGTAGTTAAAAATCGAATAAAACGCCGCTGAGGAAACTCTTCTTCTTCTCCTATTGTTTTATAAATGTCTTCGCTCGACAAAAAAGAAAACGATACGAACTTACAGAAAAATTAAGATTCTCTGTATACCCATCTAAGCAGGGGGTAAGGGTTTATTGGTTTTAGCTTTTATCTTTAAAAACTATTAAGGAAGAGACACGGAGGCCTCTCTCTGCGACAATTGCTGGTTATAAACTTAATGAATTTGAGAGCTTCAAATATACTTTTTATATATATATTTATTTTTTTAAGAATTAAATCTTTACGAGTGTTTCCTTTTAAAAAAAAGATAATACAAATACATTAATTCTTTTAATTACATCTATTTTAATACAACTAATACAATTAATTACAATTAAAATACTTATCCATCACTGTACTTTCAATGTCAAATTCAAACACACATTCAATATATATTCTAAATTATTTAGTAAAAACAAATGCTATAAAGTTATTAAAATTATAATAATGCAATTGCATAAAGAAGGAGAAAGAATTACTCGTTTACGATCATAAATTATAAAGCTCATATTCCCCTTTGGCTCTGCCCATCTAAGACTGACTAACAACGTAGTAAAAACGGGACACAACTGAGAAGGAGGACTGTTATTGCTTAGTTCTTAAATGCCATAAAATAGTAACAGAAGTCTCTTAGTTTCAATGAACATATATATTATCCAATTTATGACAGTCGTAAACTACTTTTATTTGTACAGGAACATTTTAGTCAAAGCCGATTCTTAACAGATATCAAAATCCGACGAG
>JABUQX010070831.1:0-15000 GCA_015478945.1 Trachelipus rathkii | reverse complement strand
CCAATGTGTGTACAAAATTCTCTGTGCCAACTGTAACAACCTATAACATTGAGAATCCACACTGATTTCACCCGACGCAATTATCCACATAAAATATGACTTACTCGAAGATAACCTAATTCTGCCGCTTACCCTTCATAGATCCACACATAATCATAACATAAACATTAACCACATGAGACCCATATATTCACTATTGACTAATCTACAACTTAGAAAAACGTTTCTGAATCCCTATTGCATGAACACAATTCTAAACAATTACATATACAATGAAAAGACTGCACACATCAGACCCATCATAAACAAGCATTCTACACTCCTCACCTTTTTTTCAAAAAACTTAAAACCAAAACTTTTGTAAATTAATTTCTGCATTTTAATGTGTTTTATTTATATTTTCAGTATTGTTTAATTTAGTTGATATATAATAGCAGCTGAAGGAGGGCCTAGAATTCAGGTCGAAAGCTTTTGCTACCATTATTTAATAAATTTATGATAAATATCTAAGAAATTAATTTTCTTCTATTCAAAAGAAATCCACTAGTCTCTTCTAATTAAGGCATTGTAATCATATTATTACTATTGGCGTCCTAAGCTATGTTGATTTTTAAACATTTATATATATATATATATATATATAATATATATATATAGATATTTAGATATATTTATAATTTAAAATATAATTTAATTAAAATAAAATAATATAAATATTATATTATATGTATAATAATATAGTATATATATATATATATATATATATTTATATATAATATATATATATAATATATATATATTATATATATAATATATATATATATATATATATATTATAATATATATATATATATATATATTATATATATATATATATCTATATATATAATATATATTGTATGTATGTATTGTATATATATAATATAGTATATATAATATAGTATATATATTATATATATAATAATATATAAAATAATATATAATAATATCTATAATATATATATATATATATATATATAATATAATATAAATATATATAATATAATATATTATTATATATATCTATATAATATATTATATATATATATATATATAGGCCTATAATATATATAATATATATAATATAATATATTTATATATAATATATTATATATAAATATATTATATAATATATTATATATATAATATATATATATATATATATATATATATATATATATATATATAATATATATATATATATATATATATATAAGTAGTAATGTGCCCAGTCCCGAGGCAACCTATTTCTATATAAATGAATAGAGATATATTAGGCTTAGGGGGAGAATTGATAGCCCGCAGGGCTATCAATCCGACAAACAGACAAAACCGAAGGTTTTGTCTATGTTTGTCTATGTTTGTCTATGTTTGTCTATGTTTGTTTGTGTTTGTTTGTATTATTATTATTATTATTATTATTATTATTATTATGTATGATTATTATTCGAAAAACAATTGAATCCTTCGTAGAAGGATTCAATTTTTGAGCGACTCCGCTCCGACTCCTGCCCCACTCGTTTCCCGCGCTTAGCCGCCGCAACCCGGCAGCCGCACCGCCCCGCACCTCACCGCACCGCACCGCGTCGATTCCGTCTCAGCTTCTGAAGTTTTTTATTATTATTATTATTATTATTATGGTTATTATTATTATTATTATTATTATTAGTAGTAGTAGTAGTAGTAGTAGTAGTGGTAGTGTAGTTAGAGTTATCGTATTGGGTTAAAATTTGGAGATGGGTTAGATGGTGACATAATCTCGTCGTAGCGAGGTTACATCCCCCTGGGTCCCCCGAAGGGGGACCCCACAGGTGTCTAGGATCCCCCAGAAGGGATACTCACCCCAAAATCTGAAATATTGACATAGAACAACGAAACTTGATATGCAGCCTTTTTAGGTTGTATCTTAGATGTATCGGGTAAAATGACCGATTCACCAAATTCGGGACCAGCCCCACAAATCTAATATTGACATAGAATGATGAAACTCGGTATACAACCTTCTGAGGATGTATCTTAGACGACCCGGTTGTAAAATGACTGTGGGTGCCCAGACGGGGTACTCACCCCAAAATCTGCAAATATGACATAGAACAACGAAAACCGAAATACAAGCCTTTTTAGGTGATCTTCGGTGTATACAGGGAAAATGACGCGATTTCACCAAATTCGGGGACCAGCCCCACAAAACTGAAATATTGACATAGAATGATGAAACTCGGTATACAACCTTCTGAGGATGTATCTTAGATGACCCCGGGTGTAAAATGACTGTGGGTGCCCCAGACGGGGTACTCACCCAAAATCTGAAATATTGACAAGAACACCGAACTCGAAATACAACTTTTTAGGTGTATCTTAGGTGTGATACCGGTAAAAAGGACTGATTTCACCCAAAATTCAGGGACAAGGCCCCACAAAACTGAAATTTTGATGTAAGAAACGATGAAACTCGGTAATACAACCTTCTGAGGATGTAACTTAGATGACCCGGGTGTAAAATGACTGTGGGTGCCCCGGACGGGTGTGCCCCAAAATTTTGAATATTGACATAAACAACGAAACTTTTATAGCCTTCTTAGGATGTATCTTAGATGTATCCGGGTAAAATGACCGATTTGACCAAATTCAGGGGACCAAGCCCCACAAAATTGAAATATTGACCTAGAACGATGAACTCGGTATACACATACATATAAGCTACTCACATCATATATATGGGTTAAATAGCCGTACACAGCCTAAAGGGGTCTCTGGGACCCCCAAACTTGAAATATTGACCTAGAACGATGAAACTCGGGATATACCTTTCATATCTAGTACCCATATCATATAGGGGTTAAATATCCCGTTCTACATCCCAAAAGGGGGGTCACCACCCACAAAAACTGAAATATTTGGCGTAGAACAACGAACTTGTATACCTCCTTACTTATGAAATGTACTGATACAAGAAAACAAAAAAAGAAAAAAATAAAAAAAAAAAATTTAAAAAAAAAAAAAAAAAAAAAAAAAAAAAAAAAATAAAAAAAAAAAAAAAAAAAAAAAAATTAAAAAAAAAAAATTTTTAAAAAAATTAAAAATTTTTTAAAAATTTAAAAATTTTAAAAAAAATTTAAAAATTTAAAAAATTAAAAAAAAATTAAAAAAAAAAAATTAAACATATTTTTTTCTTTTTAAGTTATCCTTAAAAAAATTACGGTTTTTTTTTATATAAATTCAAATACCCTCTAGAGCTCTGGAGCCTCTGGGAGCCTCTTGAACTCCACCCTCCCTCCTCACCCTCCTTCACCTCATGCCCCTCTCCATCTATGATCTATTGATTCATGTCATATTTTGTATAACATAACACAAAACTTTCATTTATTTGTTTTATATGCTTTTAACAGTTTGTTTTTACTAAAATTTACGCTTTTCATAATTTATAACTTAAGAAATTTGGTTTTACATCCCCTAAAACCTGTAAATCAGTAAATCAAACCACACAGCCCTCCCCTTCCTACCCCCAATCATGATTTTTACATTAACAATAGAAATATTTAACAAAAATTTTATCAATAACCTTGTCTGATTAATAACTGATCAATTTAATTATATGCCTAACGTAACAAAGATCCATACTTAAAACCAACAATAACAGTAACTAACATTGCGTGGCAGAACGGACTTTACTTACACTTTTTCTAACATATCACTGATATTTTTACAATTAACATAGTAATATTTAACAAAATTTTATCATAACTTTGTCTAAATTGTCATACTGATCAATGAATATATATACTAACGTAACAAAGTTAACTTCACACTCAATGAAAGCAAACATAGACAATCACCTGAACTACGATATAACGTACATGTCAACAAAGGTAACACATTTAAGTTGATGAAAATAAAAGTTAACATTACCGATCGGCTAACTGAAGTCAGGAAGAATGCTAACTTTTGAGCGCAGAACGTAACCTACTTACACTTTCTAACAATCACTGGATATTTTTACATTAAAATAGTAACATTTAAACAAAAATTATCACAACCTTGTGTAAGTCTGATTTGAATCTCTCAACATCTGGGAACTAACAACGTTTTGAGATAAGATAAAGCAAACATGCGATCTTATGCATGACGAATATAGTGTACACTCACAATCCTAACACATCTAATACACGAAAGAGAGGTCAACTTTGACTAAGTTTAACTCTCAACATCTGTGACATAACTAACATTTGCATACAATACGTAACCTATTCATACTTTTCCCAAACATATCTCTAACATATCATTATCATTTTTTGCACGAACATAGTAACATTTAACCAAAATTTATCACAATCTTGTGTAATTATCATACTGACCAGCGAAAATACGCTAACGCAGCAAAGATTTCACATCAATAAAGCTAAAATATCATAACCTGATGTAACAATATAATGTATAACATCAAATCGAACATACCCTAAGCCTGAATATAAATCACTAAAATTAACAAAGTTCCATACTTAACAACAGTAAAGCTAACTAACGATAGCGCTCGAACGTAACCTATTCAACTTTCTGTCAAGCATATATCTAAACATAGCAATGTTAATTTTAGATTAACATGGTAATATTTTAACAAAAATATATCCATAACCTTGTCTAACTTATCAATACCGATCAACGAATATAGGCTAAACGTAACATAGTTTTTCACATTAAATAAAACTTACATATGACTCATCTGAACTAAGAAATATAATGCCACACCGATAAACTAACACCCTTAAACATGAATAAACAGCTAACTTTAACAAAGTCAATACTTAACAACAGTGAAGTAACTAGCAAAACATATAGAACGTTGCTTTTTTTTTTCTTTTTTTATTTTGTTTTAAAAACTTTTATTTATTTTTACTTTATTTCTTTAAAAACTTTTTGTTAAAAAAAACGTTTAGTTAGCTTTTAAATTATTTTCTTAAAACATTTTTAAGCTTTTTTTTTTCTTTTCTTCAATTTTCTTAAAAAATAATGGAACATAGAGCTTTAAGGACTTTTTGTTTTTAACTAAATTTTTATTCTTTTTAATGTTTATAAACCGTATAAAAACTCTGTTTTTACAGCCCATAAAAACGGTAAATCACTGAATCAGTAAATCAGACACAACCCCTACCTCCCCCCTACACCGTCCCAACCCTGATACTGTTGGGGGCTATTGATCTATTGATCCTGTTGACTCCAGTCCATATTCGATGGTATCATTTGGATAAACATAGCTAAAATCATGTTTCTTTTTTATACTACCCTCGATATAACTGCCTACATAGACAAAAGTTTCACATCAATAAAGCTAACATAACATAACCTGATGTAAGAATATAGTATAACATCAAACCTAACATACCATAAACACGAAATAAACAACTAACATTAACAAAGTTCATACTTAAACACAGTAAAGTAACTAAGCAAAACAATATAGAACGTAGCTTTCACAATCTTTTTTTCTTTTGTTTAAAAAAACTTTTATTTTTTGTTGAATTTTTTCTTCTCAAATATTTTTTTTTTAAAAAACTTTTCGTATTTTTAGTTTATTTCTCTTTAAAATTTTTTAGTTTGTTTTTTTTTTTTTTTACTAATTTTACTTTATTTCTTTACACTTTTTATTTTTACTGAAAAGTTATTGTTATGATGTTTATAACGTTAAAAAAAAATTTACATTTTTACATAAACTAAAACAGTAAACAGTAAAGTACAAAGTTTTCACATCATAAAGCTAACATAACATAACCCTGATGCAAGAATATAATGTATAACATCAAACCTAACAAAATACCATACTTGGCACCAGGAAAGTAACTGACGTTTGCTTACAGCCCCGTACCGATATTCACACTTTTTTTCAAACAGATCTCTAACATATCACTATTATTTTTACATTAACATAGTAACATTTAACATAAATTTATCACAACAACATACTCGCCACCAAATATATGCTGACGTACCAAGTTTTCACATCAATAAAGCTACATATCATATCCTGAACTAGAATTATAAGGCACAAATGACAAAACTTAACATACCTTATGATCGAATAAATGACTAACATTAACAAGTTCAAATACTTAACAACACTAAAGTAACTAACAATGCATACAGAACGAACATGTACGAAGCTGTTGTGGTTCCTATTTCACAAGATTTTTTAAATACAAGTCGAGAAATTGTTCAAACTCCTCCCACTTTTCGAAATATTACGCAATACCTTATGATTCTTGTTTGTTTCGTTTTCGAAACATTACGCAATACCTATGATGTCTTGTTTGCTTTTCGTAGGCCTCTAACATATTAACGTAATCTTACACTAACATAGTAACATTTAGCAAAAATTTAATCACAACATTGGTAATTATCAAACAGACCAGCGAAAGTATGCTAAACATAATAAAGTTTTTCACATTAATAAAGCTAACATAGCAGTACCAGAACTAAGAATATAATGTCGCCAAAGACAACAAACACATCTTCAAGCAGGAATAAACTGTTAACATTAACAAAGTTCACACTTAACACCAGTAAAAGGCAACTAACATGGAATGCAAAACGTAACCTAATCTTATTTTTTCAAGCATAACTCTAACATATTAAGTAAATCTTACACTAAATAGTACATTTAGCAAAAATTTTATCACAACATTGGTTAAGTTATCATCCAGACCAGCGAAAGTATGCTAACATAATAAAGTTCCCACATTAATAAGCTAACATAGCAACAACTGAACTAAGAAAATAAGGCCCAAAGACAAACATAACACATCTTAAGCAGGAATAAGCAGTCAACATTAACAAAAGTTCCACACTTTTTTTTAAAAAAAACGCAATTGTTATCGAAACGCAAAGAAAGTAAACTAACATTGCATGCAAAACGTAACCAATTCTTACTTTTTCAAGCATAACTCTAACATTAATTAACGTTAATCTTACACTAAAACAGTAACATTTAACTAAATAAAATTTCTCACAACATTTGTTAATTATCATACAGAGCAGCGAAAGTATGCAACGTAACAAAGTTTTCCTACATTAATAAAGCTAACATAGCATCACTTGAACTACAGAAATAATGCACAAAGACAAACCTAGGCCATCTTAAGCAGGAAATAAACTGTTAACATTAACAAAGTTATACACTTAACACCAGTAAAGCAATTAACATGGTATGCAAAACAACCTAATCTTACTTTTACAAGCATAACTCTAACATATTAACGTTAATCTACACTAACGTTAACATTAAACTTAAATTCTCCAACATTGGTTAACTTATCATACAGAGCTGCGAAGTAATGCTAACGTAACAAAGTTTCCACATCAATAAGCTAACATTAGCGTAAACCTGAACTAACGAAAATAATGACAAGACAAACCTATCAAACTTGCACACGAATAAACTGTTAACATTAACCAAAGTTCCACACTTAAACACCAGTAAAGTAACTAAATTTACATACAAAACGTAACTCTTACTTTTTCAAAGCTATTCTCTAACATAACGATGTTAATTTACACTAACACACTAATATTTAGCAAAATGTATCATAACCTTGTCCGACTATCATACTGATCAACAAATATATGTTAACATAACAATGTTTTTTTCACATTAATAACGCTAACATAGCATCATATGCACTAAGAAAATAATGTACAACAGACAAACCTAACACAACTTACACCCAAATAAACTGTTAACATTACAAAGTTCCAGACTTAACAGCGGTAAAGTAACTAACTTTACATACAAAACGTAACCTATTTATACCTTTTTTCAAACAATCTCTAACCTATTAACGTTAATCTTACATTGACACAGTAAAATTTAGCAAAAATGTATCATAACACACTTAACCTCATGAATACCTAACGAGTAAAGACGAATAAAGAAAGTTTTAGGCTTATCTCTTTTTAGACTCCGGCCCTCTTTTCAGAAAATACCAACTCTAAACACGAAAAATGATTTTATGCCTTAACCATTTGCATAAAGTGATGCAAATACTTATTAATATTTGACCTTCTGGCAGGAATACAAGCAATGTAGCATTCGCCATTCGGTTTACGATTTAATATAAATGACACGTCGTTGGGATAACGAAACTTCTCGTGAAGATATCAACAACAAGCGTGAGATGCGGCGAGATGTCATCGTATCACACAGCGAAAAAACTATCCTACTGAAGAAGAATAGTGTTAAACAACCCTTAAATGTAATGAGCTTCTTTCTTTTCAAACCAATCAGACGAAGTAAACAAGAAACGACGTACGAATGAAAATATCAGTTCAAAGGGTTATATTCTCGTTCGAACAACAACACACAACATAACATAGTACAAAGATAAGTTCTTTAGATACTAACCAACGAATATATATGCTAACGTAACAATGTTTTCACATTAATAAAGCTAACATAGCATCATATTAACTAAGAAAATAATGTACAACGACGAATCTAACACAACTTAAGCACGAATAAACTGTTAACATTAAACAAAAGTTCCACACTTAAACACCTGTAAAGGTAACTGACATTGCCAATACAAAACGTAACTATTCATACTTTTACCAAACGATATCTCTAACACATATTACGTTAAATTTTACATGTGAACAGTAATGATTAACACGAATTATCATAACCTTGTTTAATTATCATAACAGGGCAGCGAAAGTATGCTAACGTAAAAAAGTTTCCACAACATTTAATAAAGCTAACATAACATAACCTGACCTAAGAATATGATATCAACGACAAACCTAACACGCCCTTACGTGCGAATAAACCACTAACATTAACAAAGTTTCAAACTTAACAGCAGTAAAGTAAATAACATTGAGCGCAAACGTACCTATTTTCACACTTTTTTTAAACATATCTCTAACATAACGTTAAATTTACATTAACATCGTAATATTTAAACAAAAAGTTTAGCATAAACCTGTCTAATCATCATGACAACAAAGAATATAATGGCTAACGTAACAAATGTTTTACATCAACTTCGTAATATTTAACAAAAAATTCATCATAACCTCGTCTAAATATCATAATCCCAGCGAATAATTGCAAACATAACAAAGTTTTAAACAAACATAACAAAAAAATAACAAAATTTCATCCTGACATAACATAAAAATGAAGTTCTTGAAATAAAATAATCACAGTAAACCGTAATAATTTACTGATTTAAACGCAGTAACATCAGTAAATCAGTAAATTCAAACCATCCTCCCCGCAGTCCCCTACCCATCCCATCCGCCTGTGATCTATTAAACTATTGATTCAAGTCATATTTCGAGTATCGTTTTGGATAAACAAACATAAAAATAAGTTTTTATATACTGACCTACGAATATAGGCTTACGCAACAAAGTTCTGCATCATAAAGCTAACATATCATAACGTGAACTAAGAATATACTGTGCAATGCAAACCTAACATACCTCGCGTATGAATTAATCAGCTAACATCGAGAATTCCCTACTTATCAAAGGTAAAAGTAGCTAACAGGTCAAATATCCATACCGATATGTTCCCACTTTTCGCGCATGTCAGCAACAGGTAAAGCCGTATTATATAACAAAATCCCTAACAAAGTGACCAATCTATCAAAGATACAAACATGCTTGAACTATGAATTTGCACTATCTTCATCAAAGTGTAACTCGTTTCGAGTATAACATAATTTGACCTATGAATAATCGTAGACATTAGCAAAGGTCTAGGGCAAACCTAACATTATTCAACAAAAACTTAACCTAGGCTCATGTTTCTAACACATCATCGTCAGTTTAACACAGTAATATCTTACAAAAACTCATCATTTCTCTACAAATCAGTGTTATTTCCACATTGTCATAGTAATATTTAAATAACGTACTCAACTTACGAATAAACAGTTTTCATTAACCAGAGTATCTAAAGCAAACATTACCTTCCGAGAGAAAACCAAGGGGGATTGCGCCCTTTCCCTTGAAAGGGTGTGAATCCGCAGATGGGGGATCACCGCGAAGGGGAGTGTAAGCGGGCTTTAGGCCTAGCCGAAGGGCTGCAGCCTTACCCCCCCTACGGAGGGTAAAGCCACGCTTACATCCCCTTCGGGGTGATCCCCCCCCCTCGCAGGAATCACCCCCTTTCAAGGGATGCATCCCCTTGGGTTTTCTCTCGGAATGTTATGCTTTAGATCTCTTGTTAATGACAAACTGTTTTATCGTAGTTAGATACGTTATGTTAAAATATTACTATGACAATGTGGGAAATAACACTGATTTGTTAGAGAAATGATGAGTTTTTGTAAGATATTACTGTGTTAACTGACGATGATGTGTTAGAAACATGAGCCTAGGTTAAGTTTTTGTTGAAAAAATGTTAGGTTTGCCCTAGACATTTGCTAATGTCTACGTTTATTCATAGGTTCAAATTATGTTATACTCGAAACGAGTGCCACTTTGATGAAGATAGTGTCATTTCATAGTTAAGAGTTGGTATCTTTGATAGATTGGTCATTTGTTAAAATTGTTAGATAATACGGCTTTACCTGTTGCTGAATGCGGGAAAAGGGGGAACATATCGAGTATTGTATGACCTGTTAGCTACTTTCCTTGATAAGTAGGGAATTTGCAAGGCTGTTTAGCCTGATTATTCATACGCGGAGTATGTTAGGTTCATTGCCACATTATATTGCTTAAGTACGGTTATGATATGTTAGCTAATTGATGCTAAAACTTTTTTGGTTAAGCATATATTCGTAGGTGTATATAAAGAACTTATTTTTATGTCATTTTTATGAGTATGTTATGTTTATCCAAAACGATACTCGAATATGACTTGAATCAATAGTTCAATAGATCACAGCGGATGGGATGGGTAGGGGACTGCTGGGATAGGTGGTTTTTGATTACTGAATTTACTGATTTATGGCTTTAAAATCAGTAAACTATTACGGTTTACTGTGATATTTTATCAAAGAACTTATTTTTATGTTTATCCAAAATTTTGTTATTTTTTGTTATGTTTTGTTAAAACTTTGTTATGTTTGCAATTATTCGCTGGGATTATGATATTTAGGCGAGGTTATGATGAATTTTTCTTAAATATAAAAATTACGAAGTTGATGTAAAAACATTTGTTACGCTTAAGCAATTGAGATTCTTTGTCTTGTATGATGATTAGACGAGGTTTATGGCTAAACTTTTGTTAAATATTACGATGCTTAATGTTAAAATTAGCATTGAATTGTTAGACGATATGTTAAAAAAGTGTGAATAGGAGGATTACGTTTGCACTAGATATTAGGTACTTTACTGCGCGCTAAGGCAGAAGTTGTTAATGTTAGTGGTTTTATTTCGCACGTAAGGGGTGTTAGGTTTGTCGTTGTATATCATATTCTTAGTTTCAGGTTATTTTATGTTAGCTTTATTAAATGTGGAACTTTGTTACTTAGCATACTTTTCGCTGCTCTGTATGATAATTAAACAAGGTTATGATAAATTCTTGTTAAATATTACTGTGTCAATGTAAAATAACGTTAATATGTTTTGGTAAAAGTATGAATAGGTTACGTTTTGTATGCAATGTCAGTTAATTTACAGTGTTTAGTGTGGAACTTTGTTAATGTAAACAGTTTATTCGTGTTAAGTTGTGTTAGATTCGTCGTTGTACATTATTTTCTTAGTTTCTGGTAATGCTATGTTACTTTATTAATGTGAAACATGTTACTTAGCATATATTCGTTGGTTATATCTAAAGAACTTCAATCTTGTAGCTATGTTATTGTTGGTGTGTGTTGTTGTTCCGAACGAGAAATATATACCCTTTTGAACTGATGTGGTTCATTCGTACGTCGATTTTGTTTTACTTTCCATTTGATTGGTTGAAAGAAGAATCTCATTATTAAAGGATGTTTATACACTATTTTTCTTCAGTAGGATAGTTTTTCTCAGTGTTGATACGATGACATCTCGCCGCATCTCTACGCTTGTATGTTGAATATCTTCAACGAGGAGTTTCGTTATTCCAACGAAGTGTCAATTTATATTAAATCTTTTAACCGAATGGCGATGCTACTTGCTAGTATACTCCTGCCAGAGGGTGCAAATATAATAAGTATTGCATCACTTTATGCAATTGGTTAAAATAAAATCATTTTTCATGTTTAGAGTTGGTATTTCTGAAAAAAAGGCGAGTGCTAAAAAGCAGATAAGCCTAAAACTTACTTATTCGTCTTTATCGTTAGGATTATGAGGGTTAGGTGTGGTTATGACACATTTTTGATAAATGTTTACTTTGTCAATGTAAGATTAACGTTTAATATGTTAGAGATATGTTTTGAAAAAAGTATAAATAGGTTACGTTTTTGTATGTAAAGTTAGTTACTTTACGGGTGTTAAGTGTGGAACTTTGTAATGTTAACAGTTTATTGTGTAAGTTGTGTTAGGTGTGTCGTTGTACATTATTTTCCTAGTTCAGTTGATGGCATGTTAGCTTTATTAATGTGAAAACATTGTTATGGTAGCATATATTCGTTGATACAGTATGATAATCGACAAGGTTATGATAGATTTTTTGCTAAATATTAGTGTGTTAGTGTAAATAACATCGTTATGTTAAGATATGCTTGAAAAAAGTAAGATTAGGTTACGTTTTTGCATGCAATTTTAGTTACTTTACTGGTGTTAAGTGTGGAACTTTTGTTAATGTTAACAGTTTTATTCGTGTGTAAGTTGTGATAGGTTTTTGTCTTGTACATTATTTTTCTTAGTTCAATGTTACGCTATGTTGCTTTATGATGTGGAAGACTTTGTTACGTAGCATACTTTCTGCGCTCTGTTATGATAATTAACCAATGTTGTGAGAAATTTTAGTTAAAATGTTATGTGTAGTGTAAGATTTAACGTTAATATGTAGCGTTAATGCTTGAAAAAGTAAGAATAGTTACGTTTTGCATACCATGTAGTTGCTTTACTGTGTTAAGATAAATGGAACTTTGTTAAAATGTTAACCAGTTTATTCCTGTTAAGCTGTGCTAGGTTTGTCTTTGTGCATTATTTTCTTTAGTTCAGTTTTGATGCTATGTTAGCTTTATTAATGTGGAAACTTTGTTACGTTAGCATACTTTCGCTGGTGCCTGTATGATAATTAACCAATGTTGTGAGAAACTTTAGTTTAAATGTTACTGTGTTAGTGTTAAGATTAACCGTTAATATTTTAGAGTTATGCTTGAAAAAAGTAAGATTAGGTTACGTTTTTTGCATACAACGCATGTTAGTTTGCTTTACAGGTGTCAGTGTGAACTTTGTTAATGTTGACTGTTTATCCTGCTTAAGATGTTTATGTTTGTCTTTGGGCATTATTTTCTTAGTTCAGTTTGTTGCTATGTTAGCTTTATTAATGTGGAAACTTTATTATGTTAGCATACTTTCCGCTGTCTTGTATGAATAATTAACCAATGTTGTGATAATTTTTTGCTAAATGTTAACTATGATTAGTGTAGGAATATAACGTTAATTGTTAGAGTTACTGCTTGAAAAGTTAAGATTAGGTTAAGTTTTGCATACCAATGTTTAGTTGCTTTATTGGTGTTTAAGTGTGATACTTGTTATGTCTAAACAACGTTTATTCTGCTTAAGATGTGTTTTATGTTTTGTCTTTGGGCATAAATTTTCCTTAGTTTAGATGAATCCTATGTTAGCTTTATTAATGTGAAAACTTATTATTTAGAATACTTTCGCTGGTCTGTATGATAATTACAAAAGGTTATGGTAAAGTTTTGTTAAATATTATGTTCAGTGGTAAATTAACGTTAAATGTTAGAGGTACGAAAGCAAACAAGAATCATAGGTATTGCGTAATGTTTCGAAAAACGACCAACAAGAATCATTAGTATTGCGTAATATTCGAAAAGTGGAGGAGTTTTGAAGCAATTTCTGCGACTTGTATTTGATAACTCTAGTGAAACAGGAACCACATCAGCTTCGTACATGTTCGTTCTGTATGCATTGTTATTTACTTTAGTGTTGTTAAGTATGAAACTTTGTTAATGTTAGTCATTTATTCGATCATAAGGTATGTTAGGTTTTGTCATTGTGCGTTATAATCCTAGTTCAGGATATGATATGTTAGCTTTATTGATGTGAAAAACTTGGTACGTCAGCATATATTTGTTGGCGAGTATGTGTCATAAATTTTTGTTAAAATGTTACTTGTTAATGTAAAATAATAGTGATATGTTAGAGGATCTGTTTGAAAAAAAAAGTGTGAATATGGTACGGCTGTAAGCAACGTCAGTTACTTTTCTGTTGCCAAGTATGGTATTTGTTAGGTTTGATTTATACATTTATATTCTTGCATCAGGTTATGTTATGTTAGCTTTTTGATGTGAAAACGTTTGTTATTACTGTGTTTTACTGCTTTAAGTTATGTAAAAATGTAAATTTTTTTTACGTTATTAAACATAAAGAATAAATTTTTAGTAAAAATAAAAAGTTTTTAAAGGAAAATAAAAATTCATTACAGTTTAAAAAAAAAAACAAACTAAAAAGTTTAAAAATAAAATTAAAAATAGCTAAAAGTTTTTTAAACAAAAGTTTTAAAGAAATAGAATTAAAAATAAATCAAAGTTTTTAAAACAAAAAGAAAAAAGATGTGAAAGGCTACGTTCTATATGTAATGCTAGTTACTTACTGTTGTTAGTATTGAACTTTGGTAATGTAGTTGTATTCGTGTTTTATGGTATGTTGTTAGGTTTGATGTTATACATTAAATTCTTACATCAGGTTATGTTTTAGTTAGCATTATTGATGTGAAAACTTTGTTAATGTTAGCATATATTCGAGGGTTAGTATAAAAAAGAACATATTTTTATGCAATGTTTATCCAAAATGATACTCGAAATATGACTGGAGTCAACAGATCAATAGATCAATACC
>JABUQX010070830.1:17500-30304 GCA_015478945.1 Trachelipus rathkii | reverse complement strand
TACCTTCATCCAAAGTAAATTGGCGTGATAGAACAGAAGAGCACCGAACCTGAATAGATCTATTTTACAGAAGGCATTTAATACAAAGATGGATTATGGATCTTCGAAACTGAGCGAGTGGAGTTAAAGGAGAACCCCAGTTCTCCAAGTTGTGCCATAGCTTTTTCAAGGTCTAAAAAGACACCAAGAAAACCATCCCACCAGTTGAAAGGGCTTCCCGAATTGCTTATGCATTCAGTTTAATAGGGATCTGCGGTTGAAATGATTTTGAGGAAACCAAACTGGAAGTTTGAAAAGGCGGCGACTCTCCAGAACAGGGAGAAGGTGGGCTTGAAACTATTTTCTCATTAATATGCAAGTTACTGACAGGTCAGCGAAAATTGATCTTGGTTGCTCCGAAAACTTTGTGATCTTTTCTCAGTTGAGCAATAGGAATTACAAAAGCTGTTGATGCAGAAAGGTGAATATGACGCAGCATTATGTAAGAAATCATGTCTGGGCCAAGGGCACCGTTTGATGCTCTGTAAAATTGTGAGAAGATGGTTATAGTATGATCCTTTCCCTTACGGCTGCTGGAAAAGTCTGGCGATTGCAGTGTTAATTCTCAATAAGGCTTCGGGAAAGCTAAAAGAGCCCGGTAGCTAGCAAAAACTATAACCTAATGCATCTGCAACAGCTACTGGAGCAGATATCGTATCGGTTATATCAGGCCCGTAAAGAAGGACTGTGAGTGAAGAGTTATTGTACGAGCAAGATATTTTCTGTTCAACCTTCCACACTAAAGAAAGGGGAGTTGTTGTGGGTTAACGGTCGAAGTAAAAGCGTTCGAAAAATATTATTTTGCGTGTTTGCTATTAATTCGGCGAGATCGTCGCCACAGCTGCTTTCAAAATAATCGTGTTAGAGGTGCGTGCGGGTCACTTTTGTTATTACCTGTAGATTTTTTTCCTTCTCGGCTACCTTGTAGATACTCTTGGAACCACTAAGGGGTTGCCGAACGCCTACCTGTGGAAGATTGCGGAGTACAAGCTTCGGCTACTGTGACGATAACTTGTCGGGAAAGAAGTTAAAGGCATTATCACTAGTTGCAAACCGACTTATTGAAGAGGGAAGTAAGAGAGCTGTGGCACTGATGAAAAGGAGCCCACTCCCCTCAGTCATTAACGCCCCAGGCTGGAAATGGCGTTTTAACATTGGGGTCGAGAACAATGTGCAAGTTCATTTTAAATCTATTGAATTGTCACTGACGTATAATATAGTTAATAAAAGCGGACCAGGTAAGGCGATCCATAAGAGAATGAGAGCAGGAGGAAATATCGATACAGGAAGAAGTGTCTTTATCTAAACGTTCATATGTAGGGAGTCATGTGTTAAGGTATCCCAGGAAAAGGGGGTTTTTAGAAGACCTACACGGCATCTTATACTTTAGGACGAGGTAAACAAGAGTCTCCCCATAATGGTGGCGAGGTTGAAATCTCCAATATAACAACCTCATGCAGAGAGCTTGTTTTAAAAAGAAAGTTAGGTTTTTGAAATACTCGGAGCTAAGTAGATCGAGCAAACAGTAAGGTCGATGGACAGATGAATTCGTGCTGCCACTGCATGAAGTCTAGTTTGAAGATGGACTGGAGAATAAGGGACAGATTTATGAGTATGTATTTCTGCACCTATAATTTTCACCTTTTCCTATAAGAGATTAGCGGCGATTTATATTCCGAGGGTTGGAAGATGTCGTGATATGATATATATGGTCGAAGTTCCTGCAAACACATTAGTGATGGACCGGAAGTCAAAATTTGACTGTTTGCGGATGCGGTGTGGATGCGGATCTTAAAGAAGATGAGGATGCGGATGCGGATCTAAAGTATATTGAGGATGCGGATGCGGATGTTTTCTCTTTTAAGTTTGAATTAAAAAAATATATATATATATATATATATATATATAGTATATATATATTTATATATATAGTATTATAAATATATATACTATATATATATTATATATATATATATATATATATATATATATATAGCTGTCACCACACTCACGGGTTAGAGCCTAGTTCAGGGAGGGGGTGTTGGAACGCCAAAAATTGTTCATCGCTAGCGCAAATTACGCAGATGAGGCACAGACGCAGGGCTTTAAAGTGAGGAGATTAAATCAGCCAGGAAACACAGAGATTGGAAGAGAATTCCACAAAAACAGAGGTGGCAGGAAAGAAGGAAAGCACCGCAGCGCAACTGCCTGGAGAGTTACCAATATCACCACAAAACTCGTGCGCAGACACAGCACCCCTTGTGGTACGAGGGCGTTTCGTAAAGGTGGTGTTATCGATGGTAAGTTCCCTTGCAACACCTGCCGCTTGGGGTACCTATAGAAAAAGAGATAAAGGTACCAACCATCGCGCCGCAAAGATAAGGGCAAGTGAACTGGAAAGTACAGAACAGTTTAAAAGCCTTTTGGCTTTTGACCTGACCCTTCCCAAAAGCCGGGTGAAACCAGCACCCAACCCCAGATATGGAACAGTACTCCAACAAGGGCGGATGTGACCTTGTATATTCTGGGAGTAACTGAAAGACGGAAAAAAAAGTCTTCGCAGTCTAAAACAGAACCCCAGTTTCTTTGAAAGGCCGCCCTAGCAACAGTTTTGATGTGGATGTGTTGTTTCCAAGACATTTTTTTTGTTTATGTTATGGCGAAGGGATGTTTATATGTCAACAGGAGAGACGAGAGAAACCGTCGAAAGATATAGAAAGTTAGGTGTTTTAGAGAGGGGAGATTTGTGAAGTTGAGTAGTTTTAAAAAAATTGAATTTCACAAGGTTGAGACGACCCCAATCGGGAAATTCTATCCAGATACGCGAGAATAGAATCGGAAGGATTAGGACGAGAGGCAAATTCTGGAAATAAAGAAGGAGCAGGAAATTTAAATGAGTATGAAGAGTTTGAAGGGTCGAGTCATGGCATATGAGTGAATATGAGTTAGATGTGCAGGTGAGAAGATCATTAATGAAAAGTGAACGGAATAAAGTAGGAGATAAGACCCAACCCTGAGGAACACCATAATTAACAGAAAAAGAAGAAAGAAGTAGCTCCATCAACCACAGCCGATATTGAGCGACTTGAAGAAAGCTAGACAAAAGTAAGCAAAGAGAAAGAGCAAACCCAAAGGAGGGGAGCTTGGAGAGAGTGACGGGTGCCATACCGTCAAATGCTCTTGGAATTATTTCAAGCGCCAGCACGCAGCTCTCCCGTTAGTTCCTAAGAGCGGAAAAACCATAAAATCGGTTACATAGGAAAGTATATCGCCAGTTTACCTCGAGCGTAGAAAGCCGTTACTGGCGATCAGAAAGAAAAGAATGAGATTCCAGATGGTCTAAGAAGCGAGAGTTTAAGAAGGGTTTCAAAAGATCTTAGATAAGAATACAAGTGAGAGCTATAGGGCGATAGTTAGAAGGATCAGAGTGGCTTCCTATTATCGGAATAGGTTGGACATAGGTTGAGCTTCCAACACTTGATGGAAAGTGCTAGTATTGAGACATAGCAAAAATATAGTTGAACATATATATATATATATTATATATATATATATATATATATATATATATATATATATATATATATATATATATATATAAATATAGTATAATATAAATCTACATTATATATTACAAGAAATCGAAATTCAAAATTACAGTTATTCCCATAAACTCCCATGATAAAGATGCCAAATAATAATTTTATATGCATTTAATCAATGTAGAAAACATCCTCAACATTCTCATTTTTTGAAAGACGGAGCGGATGCGGATGCGGATGCAAATGCGGATGTGACCTGGTTAAGTGAGGATGCGGATGCGGATGTCAATTTAGGTGCGGATGTTCCGCAAATGCGGATGCGGATGTCATGTCCATCACTAAAACACATGCACTTTGGTGTAGTAGAGTAGTAGTCACGGCAATTCCATTGAAGGAATGTGGCCATGGTATGTTGTTATAAATATTATGAGGATGGTTTTTTGAGACATTTTTTTCTTGGGGTGATGTTGGAAGTGGATTCATATGGAGTGGAAATGCTAAGACGCGGGTCTTGACGAGGAGGAGCAAACAAATCCTGGTGATAAGGAATAGTCGTACAACAGAGGTTTTTGTTGTACGACTAGTTTTAGGGGAGAATTTTCAGGGGTATTTAGTGGGGGAGCTTCGCCATGAATGAGAGGTAAGTCGAATTCAACCAAGTCCACCTTATTGTGTGGACTTGGTTGGTCATTAGAAGAGCCACCAAAATGTTAATATTAAGGAAATTAAGCGATATCAGCATCTGCTCAACAAGCAGATTCAGAAATGGGTAGAGAATATGGCAATAATTTCATGGAGGCAGTGTAAGAAGGTGACACAGGAAAAGTGTCATTTTTCTGTAAAGAATTTCTAGTTGCAAATTGGAATCCAATATGGGATTCGTTGGGTTACGCTAGAGACTTTGTCAGTGAGCCATCAGGTGTGTGATTTTGAAAAACGTGTCAATTTGGGTTAAGATTTGAAACCTCGGAGTCCTTTTTCGTGCCACCAACAGATTTAGAAAGCTTGGAGCGCCTGCGGTGTTTGTGTTGAATGGTTTTCCATTCATCCCTTTCAGAAGCGCAAGAAGCATTAGAAATAAAGCTTCATTTGGGAACTATAATCCATTTCATCCACTAAGGCATTACATCATTTAGGGAGTGCTGAGGTAAGAAATTCGAAAGAAGAGTTATGGGAAGGTTCAAAAGAGCTGGAATAATTATGCAAGCTATCAGAAAGTTGGTTGGTGGTTTTTTTAGTAGCTGTGATTGTTTTTGTACAATCTATTGAAGTCGCTGCTTTTATCTCAGGGATAGACTTATGACGAGATCTCTTCTGATTTGCATTTTTAACATCTGGGGTCAATGTGTTTTGCTTCATAAATTCGGATGTTTTGTATTTTAGCGAATAATAATCTTTAGTTTGGTGATTAATCTTTTCCTTGTGTTTAGGAATATATTTTTCAAGAAATTGAGTAACGGTGGAAGACAGGTTATGAGACATTGATGCAGGCCCCATACAGGAATTTGATGAACTCATCGGGAGGGTTTAGGACAGAGTGTGTGTTGGCAGGAAATGGTCTCCAATCTGAGTATTGGATGAACCAAATTGGTTTCATTGTTGGTTGGTTGAAAACTAGTACTCAGAGTAGGGTTGTTGATGGCATTTTGAACAAGAGATTAGATCAAGGACTACTTTTGGAATATTTGAGAAGTCGGTAGTATAGACAATGCAGGCAGGCAGGTTGCAATAGCTGCTTGACATTCGCTAGAACTTAGAGAAATAGTTCTACTGGAATGGAGTGGTGTCGGTGGATTAACTAGCGGAGGTAGGGGCTGCTGCAATTGTAGCATAAGATTGCCTTTTGTCTTTGGGATACATGTCTTTGAGCTGGTGTATGGCATCTTGCTCTCCTGGCAAGGAAGAGGCACTGTGGGATCCTCCACAGTTTTTGCAATGTGGTGCGTTTTTCCAGGAAATGTGAAATTCTTCTCTGCAGACTGGGCATATGTCATGCAGTCCTCTATAGTATTTCCGGGGATGACCAAACCATTAGCATTTGAAGCAACGTCTTGGTTGGGGAATAAACGTAACCACCTAGTAGCTTGTAAACCTTGTTTTTTACCTTTGAATGTGGATAAGGGGTACTAAAGGTCAACAGTAAACGAGGATTTGGGGTATCAGGCGAGTCCCGACGAGGGGAAAACTATAAATGTTTGTAATGGGAATTTTTTATGTTGGATATTTCTTAAAATGACAACAATATCTTCGTTTTTATGTTCTAAAGAATAAATAAGAATAAATTATGCCTTTGGATGAGCTTCTTATTTCATCAGGAGTGGAAATAAAAGGGATTGTTTCCGAGAGACGACGTTAAGGGTGACAAGATGAAACTTTGATTCTGGGTGGTAGCTTAAACGAGAGGTGACCATTTCTCATTAACGTGACTGTGTTAGGGGGGTTTTCAACTTATAAAACTTTTTTAAGTGCATTGCTAAGAATAATGATTCTTTGATCAGTAAGAGTTTTGAAAGCAGTGGATTGCAATAAGTAATAGACCGGGAATGATGTATCAGCTGGCATTCCCGAAGTGGTAGCAGCATATGGAGTAAATAAATGAGAACGAATAGGATGGAGACACCTTTTCGGGATTGCCCCAACGCGTGCACCCGCGGGCTCGAAACGACACGACTCAATGCTAAACTGGCGCGAAATCGGCGCGGGTGCGTGTCCATAAGAGCGATACTGGTTGTCGTGGGCTTTCATATACTCTCATTGACTTTTAGGTCTTAAAACTTTGTATTCAACTTTCTAAACTTGGAGCGTCAACTTTGAATTTTTTTAACATTATTCTTATATCTCGTTTTCTAAGCTTTGTGAGCCAACTGTTATATTTATTTTTAACTTGAAACATTTATACTTTTACTACATGATCAAGTGATCTATTGCTCTATGTCATATTTATACCTTCATTTTGTTTAAACATAAAAGCAAGTTCTTCGTGTAAAATTATCATAGTAAAGTGGAAAAGTTTATTAAAAATATTTTTTATTGACCCTAACACCCTTACAAGCACGTTAATACAACACCGCACCTTTCCCATCCTATCCATTGATAAGTGATCTTATTGGCGCTTAATTATATTTTGAACCTTTCACTTATAATATATATTACATAGATCTACACTGCCATAACACGTATTTTATTGAACGATATATGACACATGATCCTAGGTGGTTTTGGTGCACTGATCACGTTTTTTGAAGTCGGTTTTGAGGCCTCCAGGTTCCTGTTTTTTTTTTTGTTATTTGTTTTAAGGTCTATGGCGCATTTTCAAGATTTTTCAAAATCAGGATATGAAAGTTTTGGCATCCAGATTTTAATTATTTCAACAACCTTGTCCGTAATACGTCATTTTTCACCATGTTTCCTTAAATGTTTCATAATCGAAAGTTAAGGTAACATTAAAAAACGTTTAATTTTGCATTAATTCTTTATAGATTTTCTCTCACATGCCTTGATATTGTTGATGGCAGGTCTCTTTTCAAGGTTCAACAGTAATCGGCCATCACGTGAGAATCCCACAGACCTTCATAACGTTCTTCCATAATTTTATAAGTAAAGATGGAATCTCTCCCTAATAAATAACACCTCAAATTTGTTAAAAACTTTTAAAACTTTTAAATTTGATCCATGTTTGAAGCGCCGTTGAAGCGAATGTTCTTCTCGTCTCAATAAGTTTGGATTCACCATTTCTTACGTGTTAATCTGCACTTTATAGTTAGCCTAGAAAATTTTTTATTCAAAAGTTACAGAATGATAACCAACCGCATTTTTTCTATTTTAATTCATTATTCATTTTCTATTTGTCTTTCAAATAACGTTCGTATTTGTGGACCATCTAGAAATACACTCCCGCCATAAATTTTCCATAACTTACACTGTGCGAAATCTTCGACGAAGAATACTTATAGAAAGTATTCGCCCGTTTCATATCCAAAGCTTCAATATTGTTTGCAATAAGACTAGGTTGATATGGAGAAGAGGAAATATGATTTTGTCGCGGCATCACTAAAAGCGGTTGATTACATTGTTTCTCGCGACCTAGTAACGTGAAGGTCGTTCGGGCAAAAGATTTTCTTGCACTAATTTCTTCTTTCTAGCTCTGCTCACCCATAAACCAGAGGGAAACTTATGGGATAATTTTTAGTATACCGCCTGTTGTCGTGAGCAGCACATTAACTCATCCTATTATAGTAAACACATGACCATTCGTGCTCCATATCATTTGTAAGATTGTGGTACCTTTTTGTATGTTCATGATTACTTTACATATACATATATCATAATACCCTAGCGGTCACTGAGCCTAAAAGATTGTCATCTTTGCAACAATCACACATGTCCAGGACCAATCGTTTCGAGCAGTCTAAAAACACAGTGCCGTCATTGGCGAATTGTAAGAGGTACTTTCTTACAACTCCTTTAACAACCACGAGTATACTCGTAGCACATATACTAAAATTACCTC
Organism: Trachelipus rathkii; assembly: GCA_015478945.1. Taxonomy (NCBI): domain Eukaryota; kingdom Metazoa; phylum Arthropoda; class Malacostraca; order Isopoda; family Trachelipodidae; genus Trachelipus; species Trachelipus rathkii. The sequence goes on along the minus strand of JABUQX010070830.1, from coordinate 22,213 downwards.
TGTTTTAACAATAATTTTAAGAAGCCTTTCTCTTTTTCTGTAAAAGGACAATATACTGTGTCGAGAAGTAAGAAAATGTTTTTCCTTTAACAGTCTGAGGCTAGAAGTCCCGACAAGCCTTTTTAGGCAATTCAGATCCTTCACAAGATCATTTAGCTCGGCCTGGTTAAATGTTGTCTAGAACATTTTTACTTCAAATAGGACGTGTCAAAGTCAGTGGGGCTGCCAATTCGATGCTCAAACAATATTTCATAGACATCTATCACCTCATTTGAAGAGGTTGCAAGGCCTTTAAATGTTGAGAATGGGAATTTCATATTGAATGTGGAAAGGTCGTATCGCGACGAAATTTGGTACTGGAAGACAATGTCTTACTTTTCTTGCGTGGCCTGAAAGGTGATTGACATTGCAAAGTAAGCAATTTTGGTCTTCAGGTTGTTAGGCTCCAGGGACATTACCGGTTATGAAATAAAAATGTTTATTTTAAAAATCAACGGTATATAATTGGTACAAACAAACTGTATATATATATAACTATATAGATATATATATATATATATATATAGATTATATTATATATATATATTATATATTATTATAGATAATAACTATAATATCGATAATTATACTATATATATTATAGTATATATATATATATATATACTATATTATATATAATACCTATATAATAACTATTAATTGAATCTCACTACCAGGATTAGATCCCGGGCCCTCGCGACGGCTTAGCCAAGCGTTATACCAGTCAACCACGACCAAGTAAAAAGATACGCCGACTTAAACCTATGAAAGAGTGCTGCTTTTTGCAATAGGAATAAGGAACCGCCGTATGTCAGGGGACAGATCACCTTCAGCCACGCATTCTCCGCTTGCCACTTGGTCAAAGTACAGCAGGACCCATGTAAGGAAGACCCACTCTAGATCGGAGTTAATAATCTTGTATAGATGTACAATTACTACAATTAAAACCGCAGTTCCAATTTGTATAGATAAAAATAACTCCTTGAGGATTGAATCTTCACTTACCAGGATTTAAGATCCCGGGCCCCTCGCGAAACGGTATCGCAAGCGTGTGACCACGCAAACCACGACAAGCTAAAAAGACAATACGCGAACTTAAACCTAGAAGAGTGCGCTTTCAATTCGGAATAAGACCGCCAGCAGGACAGATACCTCATCCACGCACTCTCCGCTTGCACTCGGGTCAAAGGGAACACAGGACCCATGTAAAGGAGACCACTCAAGATCGGAGTATAATTTGTATTAGATGTAAATACTGCAATTAAAACCGCATTTCAATTGTATAGATAAAAATAACTTCCTTGAGTTATTTTATTTATCTATACAAAATAAACTGCGGTTTAATTGCCGTATTTACATCCCATACAAATTTACTCCGTCTAGAGTGGGTCTTTCTTACATAGGGGCCTGTGTTACCTTTAGACCCAAGTATGCAAGCGGAGATACGTGACGACGGTATCGGTCTGGACATAGGCGTCCTCCTATCCTATTGAATTAGAGCACTCTTTTCGATTAGGATTAAAGGTCGCGTATCTTTTTACTTTCGTGGCTTGTAGTGGTAACACCGCTCGGCATTACCGCCGCGATGGCCCGGGCATGCTAATTCCTGGTAAGTGAAGATTCACTCAAGGAGGTATTTTTATCTATACATCTATAGCTGCGGTTTAATTGCAGTAACTTACATATTATATATATATAATATATATTTATATATATATATACTATCTAATATATACGTACTATCATTATATATATATGATCCAAATTGCTTGGATATTGTGAAAAAAAACGTAACATGGGGGACATCAAAAAGGCGATCTTTGATCTCTGACCTGCCTTGTGTCCATTGTCGAAGCTTTCGAGATGCAACAGTGCATCAGCTCTATGCTTACCCCGATTTATCTTTGATCAACCAGTTGTTATACCAACGTAGGCAAAGTTAGCTTTTTCTACAAAGTCAGGTTTTAGTATCAATTTTTGATTGGAGTGCAAAATTTCACAACCTCCGTATTAGAAGGAATTTGGCGTAATCTAATCCACTTAAATTTATCTACTAGTTGATGCATATAGGGCGTGACTTGTTGACCATATTTTAAAGGTATTATTAAATGCTTATTTCACAACTATTCTCAGCGAATATCTGTAAAAATATGCTATGAAAGGTAGCTTCAGAGGTATATAACTAAATGAGTTTTAAAATTGATAAAAAAAATATTAGTTGGTTGTAAAATCCAAAAACAAAAAGGCTGATTTACATAGGGCTAATATATGAGATATATGTGAGATAAAATCGCCATAAAAATTTATAAATAGGTGGCTCGCAAAAAAACATGTATACGCAAATTGAGTAAAATCTCCTTTACAATACGGAAAGGTGGCAACGTCTATTGGGCAAAATCTGGGACCTGATAGAGAAAAGCTAAGCGTGCAGATTCGTGATTTCAGCGCACCCAAATTACCTATAATCACTTGTTGATTTCAATTCAATAGACAAAAAATTGAAATTTGTTTTATGGGTGTTATCTATCTATTTTATCTCTTTTGATTTTTCTATCTATCGTTCTGAATCTGTCTAAAATCTATCTATATACCTCAACTGATTCTGACTCTACTAAAGTCTTCTACCTATCTCAATCTACTAAGTCTATCTACTCTAATCTATTCAAATTATCTATCCTATCTATCTATCTCATCATCTTCTATTCCTATCTATCTATCTATCTATCTATCTATCTATCTATCTATATCAACTATATACTAACTTATATTCCTGATAATATATCATCGCTTATCTAGCTCTATCTATCATCTATCTTCTCTATCTATCTATCATCTAATCTATCTTCATCGTATTCTTCCTTCACATTCACTCTCTCTCAATCTCTCTTATCTCTATATTCTGATCTATATCTCATAATTCTATATCTCATATCTATCTCTCATCTATCCTATCTATCTTCTAGTCATATCGTATCTATCTTATCGATCATATCTATCTATCTATCATATCTTATTCTATCTATCAATCTATATCTATATCTATCGCATCTCTATCTATCCGATCTCTATCATCTATCTCTTTCTATCTCCATCTATTCTATCTCTATCTATATCTTCGTATCTATATATCTCTATCTAATCTCCATCTAATCTCTTTTTATTCTATCTATCTTTCTTAAAGTTTTACAACGGCAGGTGTCGAGAGGAATGGACGTCTCGCATCCTTTCAGCACTGCGTCGCCCTGCGTAACACAAAAGGGTGCTTACTCTCCTTCGGATCATTGTGTGAAGCTTGGACTCGACGATCATCTTTGTTGGTGCTCCTCCTTATCCAGTCACATTTTACTTTTGTGGAACTCCTTGGCCTTCATCTATTTGTGCCCTGCCACACTCAATCCTTGCTCTCTTTAAGCCCCCGGACTGCACCCATCTGAGAGGAACTTGCGTCAGCGCCAACGGGATTGAGTGAGTTTAACATATCCATTAGTTGCTTTTTGTTGCCCCCACCCATTTTGTAGGGATGCCTGTCGTGAGTGGGTGACATACAGTGCAAAAAAAAAAAAACAAAAAAAAAAAAAAAAAAAAAAAAAAAAAAAAAAAAAAAAAAAAAAAGAAAGAAAGTTTTATGTTTAAAAATCTCATGTAAAGTGGAAAAATGTAAAAACATGCTTTATTAAAACCATCCACCCTACCTCGACACCACACCCCACCCCAACCTCCATACCCATCAACTCTATGATAACAACATGCCTATTGGCAGTGGTCTCCAAGTGAGGTACTCGATACCCCGGGGGTTACGCACGGTGGATACGTTGGGGGTACGCCAAGAAATAAAAATAATAAAATAATTTGATGGGTTTAACTTACCTTTCACTATTATATAATAATAATATATATATATATATATTATATAATATAGATATATACATACAGAATATATATAATATATATACACACATAATTATATATAGAATGTATGAATATATATATAATTATAGTCTAGAGTATATACTAATATATATATATAATTATAATATGCCAGTGATGAAATACAACTTAGGAATTGCAGACTGGTACCAGCATGAAATAATTACCCTGAATGCAGAAATAAAAAGGCTCCTTCACAAACACAGATAGTTTACAAACTCGGTGCGAAGCCCGTATATACATCCCGAGAGATGACGGAGGTATGGGAATGCCACATATAGATAGCACCCACAAAAATGAAAAGGTTGAAAAAGCAGAATATAAATAAGGAATAGGAAATAAATTCATTAGCTGGTTAGAAAAAAAAGAGGATTGCAAGCCTGAAGCAACATCAATAACAAAAAAGGCAAAAGACTACCTCGATAAATATGACATCAGCTTGAGAGTACTAATTGGATGGGGAAAAAAACCTCAAAGAAAGAACTAAAATCTTAAAGGAATCTTATAAAACAGCAAGAAAGAAAAATGGGAATGAACATTGGAAAGAATATGAACATGTTCAACATTTTAAAAAAGAAAGTATATGTTACAAGGCCCTTTATCAATAAGAAAAATCGATAGAAACAATGCGAGGGGATTTTTAAAAATAAACTGAGAGAGAACGCTGATTTTACAGCTCAGGATTGGCGCATATAAGACCAATTGGTGCCAAAAAGCAATCGAAGGAGTCCGATGCTCTGAACGATG
>JABUQX010070830.1:0-10000 GCA_015478945.1 Trachelipus rathkii | reverse complement strand
TCCTATTTAAATAAATTTCAATAAAACTTTGAGTCATAAAGGTCACCAAAATGCCGTTATTTTGCCACTTAGATTTAGGTGGTCAGGTTATTTACAATATTTTCATAAAATACAACTTTCTCTATTATTATCTCCATAAATTAATAATAATAATAATAATATAATAATAATAATAAAAATAATAATAATAATAATAATAATAATAAAAATAAAATACGTACTTTCTATATAAATAATAAAGGCTGCAATTATTATGAGAATGATCAGCTAACAATCATGTCATCGAGGAGGTTTACAGCACCGCAACGAGCACCTGCTGCGTCGTTTTTACTGCCAAATGCTCCAAAGCGATAAAACGTTGGCGGAAGTCTTTATGACATCAAGAAGCAAGTTTGAAATATTTCAATCCTATATATATTAGTATATATAATACTATAATATATAATAAAAACCTTAATATATAATATATATATTATATATAATGATATATATATAATATATATATATCTATAATATAATATAATATATCAAATATATACTAACTATAATATATATATATAGTATAACCAAATATATAATTATAATCATATTATATTATATATATAATATAATATATATATATATATTACTATTATATAATATATATATAATATATATAATAATATAATATTATAGTATAATATATATATATTTATATTAGTCACTATATATATATAATACAATAATACTTACATAGTTATATATCATCCGTGTTAATACGTCCAGCCTATTATATACTACGGTATATATATTATATAAACTAAAGAAATCAGCATAAGCACACAAAATAAAGCCTTCAGTGAAAGCTCGATAAATATTTTTTGGTGATATTCAGCATAATTCTGAATTACCCTTCTACATACAGTTTGATTGACCAATTGAAATCATGTTTAGAAATCCAATAATTGCACAGTAAGGCGAATTTGTCCTATTCAATATTGCAAAGAATTTAAAGAAAAAAATCTGAACTTGGTTTAAAAGAAAATTAAATTAAGTGCCATGGACTACTTACCTGAAAGGAATACTAAAACCAATATTCGATGCATTTCGTCCAGAAATACTATGTGTTGATGTCTTGACATTAGATGACCCATAAGTTTATGTCCCACGAGGATCTGCACAATTGTTGGCCTATGACACCAGAAGCGAGAGCTCGCTGAATCTCTCTATATAACACAGTAAAAGCCGTCTCGAGGCGAAGAAATTGGTGTTACCTCACTTGTCTGGATGTAATGAGAGTGAAGTCGAATGCACTTGAAGTTCCAGTCCATAGTGCGGATGCAGCAAATGGGGAGACTTGATTCGGTCATTTGTAGGAGTAGAGGGAATTTCGGGGGAAGGTGATGGAGATGGGGATGATCTAATAATAATAATAATAATAATAATAATAATAATAATAATAATAATAATAATAATAATAATATTTAAGAATAATTTTTATTCTAATTCTGAAACTGTCACAGTGATAGAGACACCCAGTTTCTTCCAAACAGAGTTGGGCAAATATTTGGTTTTCAGCACCGATTAGTGTTTTGAAACATTTTCAGCTCGCTATTTTTTCTTCATTGTAAGGGGAAAGAATATATTAATTTTTTTAAGTTATGGTAATACTCTCGCTTTGGAGGCTTTTAGACAAATTATATATTTTTAGTAGCATTTATTGTTAGAAAAAAATACCAAAAATTTATTTGAAGCACTTAAAAACTAAAATTATTAATTTTAAGGTACCTTTACAGTTTTTAATTGCTGTAATTGAATAGAGTAAATATCAAAGTGGTTAAAAAGTATTTTAAGTTTAGTTTAAAAAGTTTAAAGGAGGAATGGAAATTTATCCCCATTCATTTTACTTATACACTGAAATCCTAAAATGTCACTGGATTATTTAGACCTTACCCTTTGCCTTGTCATCATGTCTTACCTTCTTTGATGCTCTTCATATTTATTTTCTATCTCTTTTCAGTCTTTTATAAACTCGGCTTCATTATTGGATGTTGTAATTTTAACATGTTCTTGCTCTAACATTATATCATCCCTGTATTGATTTACTCAACTAAAATTTCTTCTGATTGTTCATTCAACCCTATCCATTTTTCTATAGATCCAAAACCATGAAGCAACCTTTTGCCTTCTTTAATACCAATTTCATGATATTCCATATATAAAATTAGGTCTACTTTTTTCTTATTATCCTGTCACCAGTTTAGTAGTAAGAGTCTGATACTCTTATTATGGTTAGTACACATTTCTTTGTTTCAGCACATTCCCATCAGCATCATCCAAAATTAAGAATAATACATGAATAATAATTAATAATAATAATACATAATAATAATGAATAATAACTAATAAAATATAATTAATGATAATGACATAATAATTAAAAATTGTAAAAATGGTGATAATAGGCTTTTTACATACCTAAGAGGTGAATGATAACCTGTACTCGATCCTGGTGAAGGTGGTGGTCCTAGGAAGAATTTTGGGGGAGTTTTTTTTGGGCAGCTCCTAGCGGGGACATTGCGGTACCGAAATGTAAAAACATTTCCTCTCCTTGTGATGGGGAATAGTATCTTGGAATCTTTAACTCATGCTTTAGGTTCCTTTCTCGTCGTCCGTGGAAACTGTCTGTCTGACTTCTGTTGTGAGAAGAGTTCGTGTTCTTGACGAGATTCTTGCGCTACTTGCCGTGCTACGTGCTTGCTGCTTCTATGGTACCAGTGTAAGGTTAGGAAATTGGCTTCCTTCGTTGCCTTGATGTCCACACCCTCGTCATTTCGTTCACGTAAACGTAACTTGGTTTTCTTTCTCGCTGAAAATTAAAATTAAAGTTAATTGCATATACTAACAGTAGGAGTAGATTATTATTTATTAATTAATTATTAATATTATTATATTATTAATTATTCATTATTATTACTATTATTATTATTATATTAAATTATTAATCTATTATTATTATTATTTATTATTATTATTATTAGTTATATTATTATTATTATTATTATTTTATAGTCAAGATTCATTTGAAATTAAAGTTGAAGTTAATAATAAAGAGAAAAAGATAGAAAAACGAACTCTCATATTACTTATATATATATATATTATATAGTTATAGTATATTATAATATATATTATATATTATTATTATGATATATATATATATATATATATCGTATATATATAAAACTAAATTTATATTAGTAATAAAAAATATAATATTGTAATATATATATCTATAATATTATATATATATATCATATTATATTATATAGTAGATATATATATATAATTATTTATTATTATATATATATATATAATATATTATATAAATATTATATATCATAATATATAATATATATATATCTATAATATATATATAAAAATAATTTTATAATTATATATACTTATATAAATATATATAATAATATAGATATAATAATATATATATTTATATATATATATTTATTATATATATATAATATTATATATATATACTATATATATATATATATGGTAGAGATGTTATGTTTTTTTTTATATTATAAATATTCTTTATTTAGATGTCAATGTTAATGGCAACTTTTTCCTCTTGCGTTATTTATTCTACTAGTTTTTTTTCGATCAGAGTAGTCACGCGCTTACTTTCTTAAAGGGAAAAAATATCAAGTTTTTTCATATGATATAGGATTATTGTTATTATTTTTATTACTTTTAATTATAATTATTATTATTATTATTATTATTATTATTATTATTATTATTATTATTATTATTATTATTATTATTATTTTTATTTTTATTATAATTAATTATTTATTATTATTATTATTATTCTTGATTGATTATTATTATTATTATTATTATTATTATTATTATTATTATTTGTGAATGATGTGTTAAAAATTATCTTAGGAATAAAACGATAAATTTTACGTTTATAAAAAACTTTTATAATATATTTTCTCTTGTGTATATTAATTTAGCAGTAATAAGGAAATGGAAATAATTATAAAGGTAATTATATGCAAGCGTGCACGGGACGGGACGGGACGGGGACAGGGACGGTAGCTGTTTCTTAGATGGTGTAATTTAATGGCGAGTTCCGCCCCCTTCGTCCAACGGCCAAACACAATTCCTTCTTCCACCGCCCTCTTGACCATTTTTTTTTGATTCGGAAAAAAAGAAAGTTATTTTATTTGCCTTCGGTTCTCTGTCAAGGATAATGTTTCATTCCTCCAAGGAGATTAACTTTTTATAATAACTTTATTTTTTAAATTTGCTTCTAAATAGATTTCTTATCATAGTTGTATATATATTTATATATAATACAATATATTATTTATATATATTATTAATATTATATATATATATATAAATAATTTATATTATGTTATTAGTTTATAGACTATATATATATTATATACATATAATGATAAGCAATAATTTTCACGGAACTTTTTAAGACCTCTCTTATCTATTAGCGAATTCTTTGTCTCTTTATAATATACTTTTATTAGAAAAAAGTATTCTTTTCAAAGTATTCATTTCAAGTAATATTAATGGTCTTTACTGTAAAATAATTACCATGCCTTTTATTTATTTTTTTTTTTGGGACAGTTAATGGTTAAATTGCGTTAGGTAAAATATTTTTTTTTCCGGGTGGGGTGTTTGGGGAGAATTCTTACGAAAACTAATTGCCATATTAAATTTAACGAGGTCCTATTTTCAGGATTTAATACAATCAATATACAAACGAGACAAAGAAGTATGGGATTCTAGGAGAGAAAATTTCATAGATTCAAAAGAAAGTATATGAAATACAGAAATTTTTAAGACATTTTCTAATGATATCTACGACCATGGTTATTTACACGTCGTTAAATTACCAAAATTCGGAATAAACCCCCTACTACCTCAAAATGAAGAATTTTTAATTCAAAAATGTGAAGTTGTTGAGGAAAACGAATCATATTTTCTGCTAAAAGCTAATATTCCCATCACCTATAATCAGATTATTCAGCTGTGCTCAGACACCATCCAAAATATTAAGGAGAAGAAGGGGGAGAACAGTGACCACTTTGTGAATGCAGAATACCACGAAGGGAAATATATGAAATTTTGCAATGACAATTTCGAAAATATATTTAACTTTAGAAATATTTCGGATGGGGAAATGACAATGAGAGCAAAATATTCTCCGCGTCTGTTATCTTTGGTATATTACAATGCTCTTCTATATATCGCAAATGACGATTCAAACCGAAATAATAATGAGAAACTTTTTTCCGCGACGCCAACGAACTACTTGACACTAAATTGTATTTTTTTATGCGAATATTTTACGTCACGCCCACTACCTATATTGATGAATTACAAATGATTAAAACGTTTTTAATAAACCATTTGAGCATGACGAACATTCATCGTTTTCTTTACGATGCGTGGTTTTCTAGAGAAACGAATCAGTTCAACCACCGTAGGAAAAAAAGACCACTCAGCCTAAACATCGAAATGAATTTGCATTTTAACGAGTATTCGCGACCGTCACATCTCATTGCCTGTTCATCCATTCTCGGCGTTTTGAAAACGTTATCCAGATCTATGAACAATGCTGAAATGGAACTAGTGACGTCCGAGGAGACTGATAAAGAAAAAAATAAATCTGCTGAAAAATCTATACGCGAACAGTGCCTAACCACAATTCTACTATATATAAGTCTCGTGTACGGTTTTTCATGGCAAAGGATAAAAAAGCTAACTTATAGCGATATCATCAATTTAATCTTGGGTATTTTATCTAATGATGCTAATCCGGATATCAGCATCCCACACGTCATGGGGCTTCCATCCATAGTGCTACATCTCTTGGGAATTCAACAATCGATAATAAACCCATTCTTGAATATCTTATGTGTGAAAAACCTAGAAACTAAATTTAAATTTGGACCACTTACTCAAAAATTACCACCTTCGCCAAAAACCATTTTATTGAAAGACATATTTTCGAAAAACATAAACGAGGTTATTCATCAATACTACAAAATTAGCACCATTATTCTCTATTTTATAAAACATAATTATTTCCAAAAGAGTTTTACAAGTTCAATGGACGATAAAAATGCCGATTGTGAAATTTTTTTTGAATCGCATTTTCACGACTGTGGAGAATTATTTGTGAAAAGTGAGATTCGAGAAAATAAAGATGGCAAAGAAGAAAAGGAGGTGGAAAATAATGATCTTATAAAATGGTTAAACAATTCACCCCTTAATAATCTCTTTACATTAGAAAAAATAGAATCTAATTATTATCAGTTTAATAATTTGGGCGACCTGGCTCTATCGGCTATTTACCTTTTAAAGAAGCACTTCAATTTTGATCTAAACGAAATTTGTTTTAAAGAAAGTGAAATACCTTTTTTTGAAAATGTAGTTAAAAATGTAATTTTCAGGATTACGTCACCGGACGGGGGGTTCGTACCCGGTGGCGAAAACAATCCTGGTAAAAGAATTAAAAGTCATGGATGGTAGCTAGTTAAGTCTAAAGAATGGACTTGAAATATCAGTGAACAACCGTTAGTTTATGACTACGAGAAGGCCGCACGCAAACACAACTCGATAAATTGACAAGTTAAGAAAAAAATGTCCGAGCTATAATGTGCACAATTATTCTATCGATTCGTTGAGAATAACTTCACTCAATTTTGTATTAAGATCCTCGAGTGAAACGTTATTATCTTCTCCTTTCCTCGGTGATGCCGACAGAAAATTTAATAAAAGCATATTTAAGAATATCGTAGACGTGGTATATGAAAATTACAAAGATATACCTCAAATATTTTTGTTGAAAACGCATTTAGAAATGGTTATTTTTGAAAAGGAATTGCTGTATTACAAAACCCCCTGTCGCGAAGATGTGATTAAATATTTCATTGAAGAAGAAAGTAAAATCAATCAAGAACGGGGCATGAATTTGATAGAATACTCGATTTTTCATTTTATAATTAAAAAATATATTACATTTACATTTATTACAATACTATTATAAGCATATTTTATAATAAAAATATATATTCTGTTTTTATTTATCATTCTTTAAATCATTTTCGAGTCGATGTGTGAGACGTTTATTTGTCTTTGTGTGAGCAGGATTGAGTGAAAATCGTAGCCAATCAAGAGGTTACCAGGGTAAAGAGCGTTTTTTTAACGCTAAATTGCGCTTCATTGGAGACGCGCCGCCGCCAACCATTTCACTCGTGGTCGAGACGTGATTTGAATACCACGGTGATATTGGGTTTTGGTAGTTAAACTTCTCAGAAGGATGGCGGGTGTTGTGGGTCCGATATAGTCGTGGCACATCCGGTGATATCCCGAAGACGCGTTCTGAAAGAAAGTTTGGTTTTCACCGTTCCGCGTTGAATCGCAAATGCCACGGGCCGGAAACCACGCGCAATAAGGGTTTTGCGACGCTACGCACGCTCGGCAGGAGGTGGCTTTGCCGCATCTATGCAAAGGTATTGATTTCACTTCGGTGTCGGTTATAACGATCAACTTTGGGTCTCCACCGTCAGACCGTTTCGCTATCAAAAGTTTATTTATCGATACGGGGGTTTCGAATAAACGAATTTCTTCGACGATGATTGGACTGACGCGCCATTCCTTCTCTTCAGAAGGCGCGTTAATAACCATCAACACTTTTCCATTGTCGGTCGCGACGAATACGACGTCAACGAAGCCGCCCGGGTGCACCGGCACTCGAGGATCGACGGTAAGCTTTGTGAATTTATACTCGAACGAGGCTTTCATAAACAACGGTCTTCCGTGGAATGGCGAGACGAGCCCATCCATGAGAGGATGAGAGCGAATAAAATCGATATTTTCTTGGGGAAGGTCTCGGCTGTCATTCACGCAGACGCCTGGACGAGGCTCGGGAACCCCGCTATAAGGAACGGTTTTCCAGTTCGAGTCGAGACCTTTTTGCTCCTTGAAAGGACCGTCGAAGTTATCGAGAATGTCCCTCATCGAAAAACAACAAACCGCCGACCCCGGGATAGAGTTCGAAGGTGTCGTAAAAATAGCGTATATCGCCTCATCATCGTAGCCGTCGCCGTGGCCGCCGTTAGCGCCCGAAATTACGTCGCTGACGGATTGTATTTCGTTGAAGTAGAAAGGGTATTTTCCCGGCGATGAACATTTGAGTCTACTTTTCAAAAACGTCGTCCAGGTTAAAACCTCTTGGAGGCGGTGGCGCCGATTTCCTCGATCGGACTTACAAACTCTTGCCACGCGAGAGTAAACTATTTTGCCACAGTTCATGTATTCGATAGCCGTTTCACGAAAAAAAAAGACATAGTCCCCGTATTCGAAAGAGTGAACGAAATCTGGACAATTGAGCTGATGGTAATCTTTCGAATCGTTAGGGGGTCTCTGAATATCATCGGGATCATCCCTTGAAAATCACTGACTGTCCCCGAGTAGAGGTGACCGTCCGCGAAAACGAAAGTCGAGTTATGTTTCGGGCTGAAGGGGCATCTACCGACGCCGGATCGTTCCACGTACGTGAGTTTCCCGTCCCCACTCGACGAATATTCTCTGCAGGTCGGCTTATGGGCGTTGGTACCACAAACCAAAAACCCTCCCTCCGTTGTTTTCGCGAACAGTCGAAAGTAATTATGACATTCGGTTTCGGGTTTGCCTTTCTCAAAGCACGAGTCGCTATCCGATTTCTTCGAAATCCATTCGATTTTCCCGCTTAAAAGCTCTGACATATCGATGATGCTTACGTTGTAGATGTAGTTTCTCGCTCCGATGAGAATGGAGTCCTCGTCCCTTCGCAAAAGTTGAAAATAATCGACGAGATTTCTGCTGCCGTGGAAACTTTGCGATGCTAAGTCACCCGAATTGACGACCAAATTTGGAGTTAGCTCGTGAACTATTTCTAAAGCCGCAGCGGTTGATAACTTCGTCGTCATAGGAAAAATGACAGGGTAAACGAATATTAAAAATAACGATTTTAAACGCCCGAGTCGACAAAGTCTTCCTCTTCGCCCACCCATGGGTCTTGTGACGCCAAGAGCGCCAGAATTTTCACCAAATTTAATATCGAAATCTAATAATGGTTTCATAGCTTCTCTTTGGAGCGGTGGGGGTTGATAAATTGATGTTAGTAGATGGATGTCTTAAGTTAATGTCAGAGCGCGCGAGGGTAGTGGTGTAAAGAAAGAAATGAATGAATAACCAAAAAAAAAAATACTTTTGATAAAATTGACTTTATTTAATTTTTTAGATTTCATTATATTTATTTATGTCCTACAACATCTCCCGAGCAAAATTATATTTAAACCTAAAAAAATGAAAAATATAAAAACAATAGTTAATGTAATTTGTTCATCACTGTAGTAGTTCACCGCCCTTTTATCGTAATTATTCTCGTCGATAATCGACGGTTTTAAGTGATCGGATGTTGATGACTGATTATTTTTATAGTCTTTTTTTCCTTCGCCGTTTGCATTTTTCTCGATCTTTGTTGAGAATGAATCGGCAGTGGAGTTTCTTTTATTATTATTATTGTTGTCACTACTTCTATCGAGTGTTTCAACATTCGCTGTTGAGTTTGAAATATTAGTGATTGATAGGGCCACGTTTTTAAATTTAGTCGTGAATTTATCTCCTTCGTTTAATAAAGATGATTTTGTGCTGATTTTGCGTTTTTTCTCAATAACTAGAAGCTGAATATTGGAGGACTCCACCTCTTTAATACTTGCTTTGGTACCCCATTCGTTCAAAAAAGGGGTCTCGGCGTTGGAAATAGCGCCTTGGGTGGTCGATGGTGTATAACTATCGATCGAAGATAACCTGGTACTTTCAGTGGTCTTTTCGATATTATTTTTGATATCTGCATCTTTTCCTACTACGGGAAGACTATTCTTGCTATTTTCGCGTTTCGTATTGATCGATGGTGTTG